>CM075671.1:9622500-9900000 GCA_037962975.1 Clitoria ternatea | reverse complement strand
TTTCTAAAGTTTTTGGTGTTTCGCTTATTTCCCCCCAAGCCATGCCTATAAATAGGTAAACTCTTAGGAGGGGAAATGTTTTGCTTCATCTTCTTCTCTGCGCTTTCGTGTTAAAACTGCCTTGTTAACGCTACTTTCTTGCGAGTCGTTTGTTGTTGCCAGTTCATCTTCTTCAGAAATTTTAAGGTAACTTTCTTCTTCCTCTGTTCTCTGTCTTTGTTGTTATTGGGTTGGTTCTGTTTTCTTTATATGTGTGTTTTTGAAACGAAGATGAGAGGAAAAGAATCAGAGTCGTGCTCTAGGGTTTCTGTTCACCCTATGTTTTCGGATATTGAGAGTGAAGATGAGGGCTTCTATACTGGGAGGGATTCAACTTTTTACAGCAGCGTGGAGTGTTTTAGTAATGTTGTACATTCGTTTGTAGCAGGAGGTACTCCTCAAATACAAGTGTTAACAATGGCAGAATGCCAGAATGTTGTGCTGCATGGGTTAGATTGGACAAAAATGCTTGAGACCGATCCCTATTGTTGGGTCGAAGAGGACGTTAAAGAAGCTTCTTCACGCCATGCAAAAACGAGCGGTGGGGTAATGGAGTTATCAGTTCCTGTTTGGAAAGATGAAAGGTTTGAAAGAAGGTTCATCGTCCGTTCACCCAAGACGTTTGAACGTATTTGTCATCGTCCTCAGGATGGGCGTACTTTATATATGTACGATATTTTGTTTACCCAGTTGGGGGTGCGTTTTCCGCTTAATAAATTCCAGATGGGCGTACTCAGATTCCTGGATTGCGCCCCTTCTCAGCTGCACCCTAATGGTTGGGGGATAGTCCGCAGCTTTGAAGTGTTGGCTGAACATCTGGAGTTTACGCCTACTGTGGCGTTGTTCTTTGCTTTTTACCGCATCATGAGGAGGGTGAATGCGAGAACTGACGGTATGGGTTTTGTAACTGTTCGGGCGGAGCCGAAGATTGTGAACTTTAAGGCGTTTGCTGACTCCGCCAAGGAAGGAGGACTTCACTTCAGAATGAGCTTTGTAAAAGTCTCTGTCAGGAAGAACAAGTCTGTCTTCTGACGGAGTAAGGAGGGAATTGATAGATTCCCAGTAGCATGGACCCACGAGCACTTCCTCCTAACTAAACAAGCTTATGAAGTTGAGGAGAATGCCCTTTCAGCTACTTCCGTGGAAGTCCTTCGGACATTGAAGGAGTACAACTCCGTCCATAAGCAGATTTTATGCCGAAGGCTGCTTGGGCGGGATGCTGAGGGATACTTAAGTAGTGCTTTATCATTAACAATTCCAATGTTGCTTGAATATTACTCCTGTTGTTTCCTGCAGCTTCTAATCGTATTTATGTATGTTATTTTGCAGGAGAGATCGCTGAATTTCCTGGGATGGAGCGTATCAAGCAAATTCGCATGAGTCGCCAGGAAGTTGATGCGGAAAATAATGTGCAGCCTAGGAGGAATCTGGCTGCTGCTCTGACAAAGACTCTCCCTTTCCCTGCATCCACCAACGTAGTGACGTTGGAGGGTGGTGCAGGGTCCTCGACAGTTGAGGTTGAAAGGCGATCTAAAAAACGCCAAGAGCCAGAAGCTGTTGAGGTGGAGGAAGTGGACCCCCAACCCTTGCTAAAGAGGAAAAACAAGGGCAAGGAGAAGATAGGGGAAGAGGCATCATCTGATGCTCCTATTGAAGTGGAAGAGACTCCAGAGGTACCAGCTGCAGGTGTCACTGTTGAAGTGGGCGGTGCTGAGGGCGCCCTTGAAGAAGATGTTGTGGAGGAGGAGGTGGAGGGAATTCAAGTTTCTCCACTCCACCAAGCTGAGAGTCCTGCCCTGGACTTGACTACTCGAGGAACAACAGTTTTCCTCATCGACGTTCCAGGGGAGTCATCCAGGCGATCCGTCTCTCTTCCTGCGGCGGGGTCTCGTCTGAACCCTTTTTTGTATTACACAAATGTGGGATCCCGCCAGTCAGAGAGGCGTGATCCGGACTTCATTCTCCGCCCAGACATCGACTTTGAGGAGATTCCAGACGCCGCTGCTGCTGCAAGGTGGCACCTTGTGGAAATTAATGGTTTCCCTTGCTTCTATGCCGCGTATCGCTGAGGTTGCTGCGGAGGCTGCAATGTTTCAAGAATCATATCATGATTCTGTCAAAAAAATCCGCAGCTTAGAGCATGACAATGAAATGTTGTCGGAGGTGATCAGGGCTAAAGATAAACACCTTGACACCGCCGACTCTGATATAAAGAAACTTGAGGAGGAGCTGGCTCGAGTTAAGGCTGAGAAGGCCCTGCTGGAAAAGCAAGTCTTGGACTTGAAAGGGCAAAATGCAAAATTAGGCGAAGAGGTGAAGGTTGTGAATCAACAGAACTAAAAACTGGGCGAGGGTGTGAGCGAACTTCAGCAGAGGTTGGTTTCCTTTGAAATTAATAAGACTCTTACTGAAGACGCCTGGGCGGCGGAGTTGGATGTAGCGGCCACTTCATCTAGCAACCTTGAAAAACAGGTTGAAGAGCTGCAAGCTGAAAAAGCCACTTCAGATGCCGCCAATAAATGACTTGATAAGGAATTACAATCAGCTTTGGATGCAGCTGAGGCAGCAATTGATGATGCTTTCAGCATGGCTATTCGCCAACTCCGTCATTGCAACCCAGGCGTTGCTCTCAACACTGCAGGCATTCATCCTTATTATGAGTTTATCAATGGTGAATTGATGGTGCCTGCTCGGGGGGGTCATGTTCCTACGCCTAATGCAGAGTATGTTCTGGCGGACTTGCCCCCCTCACAAAGTTTGTCTAAACCCAGTGAGAGTCAGCCCAGCTCCGCCCGCCAAGAAGGAGTGCCACCCGAGCCTTGAGGATTAGCTCCAGAGTTCTTTTCAAATTTTGTTTTTTATACTTTAATAATATTGCCTTGTTCCAGGATAGGCTCTGGACCCTTATCAATCTTTGACAATATTCAATAAAGTATATTTTCTGTAAATTTATACTTGTTCATATAAACGATGTCTGAGTCCGTAGGATTTGTGCCTTGTAAAAAGTTATTAATAAGGCGAGTAATCGTTTGAGGACTTAATGAAATATGACTAAGTATAACGAAGCGGAATAACCTTTTGTGAATATGATGAAGTAAAATTCAGTAATGAGGCGGAGTAGCCTCTTAGGAATTTCAATGAAGTAAATTCTGTAACGAGGCGGAGTAGCCTCTGAAGAATTTCACTGAAGTAGTATTCTGTACTGAGGCGGTGTAGCCTCTTAAGAATTTCAGTGAAGTGAATTCTGTAATGAGGCGGAGTAGCCTCTGAAGAATTTCAATGAAGTGAATTCTGTAATGAGGCGGAGTAGCCTCTTAAGAATTTCACTGAAGTAGTATTCTGTACTGAGGCGGTGTAGCCTCTTAAGAATTTCAATGAAGTGAATTCTGTAACGAGGCGGAGTAGCCTCTTGAGAATTTCAATGAAGTAGTATTCTGTACTGAGGCGGTGTAGCCTCTTAAGAATTTCAGTGAAGTGAATTCTGTAATGAGGCGGAGTAGCCTCTGAAGAATTTTAATGAAGTGAATTCTGTAATAAGGCGAAGTAGCCTCTTAAGAATTTCACTGAAGTAGTATTCTGTACTGAGGCGGTGTAGCCTCTTAAGAATTTCAGTGAAGCAAATTCTGTAATGAGGCGTAGTAGCCTCTTAAGAATTTAAATGAAGCACAGTTTTTACAAGTATTGTACTTACTTGAACTTGTTGATAGTGCTTGAGTTTGTTGATTATGTACTCCGTAAAACATTGACAGTTAGGCAGAGTCAAGTTTTGGATGGAGCGTTCATCCCTTTGAATTTGAATGGGAGTGTATCTCCTGATCAAGTGAAAATTGTTGAATCCAGGGTTGGTATGGTGCAACATAAGCTGTGACACCAATCCTTTTCGCAGGAATTTTGCTGGACTTTGGGGTCGGTATGGTGCAGCATATAGCTGTGACACCAATTCTTTCCACAGGAAGTCTACTGGACCTTGGGGTCGGTATGGTGCAGCATATAGCTGTGAAACCAATCCTTTCCACAGGAAGCCTGCAGGACCTTGGGGTCGGTATGGTGCAGCATATAACTGTGACACCAATCCTTTCCATAGGAAGCCTGCAGGACCTTGGGGTCGGTATGATGCAGCATATAGCTGTGACACCAATCCTTTCCCCCAAGGAGTTTTTTGGACCTTAGGGTCGGTATGGTGCAGCATATAGCTGTGACACCAATCCTTTCCCCCCAAGGAGTTTTTTGGACCTTAGGGTCGGTATGGTGCAGCATATAGCTGTGACACCAATCCTTTCCCCCTAAGGAGTTTTTTGACTCCGTTTGTGAAGCTTTGTTGCATGTTGGATGATCTTTATGGAATAAAGAGTTATGCCATTATGCTTCAATTGTTGGAGCCGGTTTCTTATCTGCATGGGAACAAGTTCTGCCATGGATAATTAACTGAAAGTTAGAATGAAGACTGAATGTAGGAAGGCATTTTATTAATGATGGAACTACATAAGGAGCTGAGTTGGGATATGTCTCATCAGAACCTTTTCAAGGAAAGCACAGCTGGGAAAAACCTTGAGTTAGGAAGAAAAGAACATACCATGTTACCCAACTAGCTGTAATATATGCGTAAATTTAAAATGTTCCATTTATTCCTGACTGGAGTGCCATCTAAGTTTTCTAGGCGGTATGTGCCTTTGCCCAGAATTTCGACGACTCGGTATGGACCTTCCCATGTTGGTGCCAATTTGCCTTGGTATGCAAATTTGTTACCGATATTGGCCCTTCTCAAGACCAAATCTCCTTCTTTGAAACGGCGTTCAGAAACACGTGTGTTATACCGTTTGGAGGCCTTTGCTTTAATAGCTTGGTCCCTCACAAAGGCTTCCTCTCTCAACTCCGCCAAGACCTCGAGTTCATGGGCGAGGTTCTGTTGATTGGCTTCTTCGTTGAAATAGAGGACTCGAGCTGATGGGGCTACCAATTCAATGGGAATAACAGCCTCGACTCCATATGTCAGCCGATATGGAGATTCATTTGTGGTGGAGTGAGGGGTTGTTCTATATGCCCATAGAACGTGGCATAATTGATTTGCCCAATCTCCCTTTGCTTCACCAAGGTGTTTCTTAAGGCCTTTCAAGATTTCTCTGTTGGCAACTTCAGCTTGGCCATTGGTTTGAGGGTGTTCCACAGAAGAGAAAATCTACGTAATGTTGAGATTTTCCAGGAGTTCAGTGAACTTACGATCTGTGAATTGGGTGCCATTATCAGTGACTATGCGTCCAGGGACTCCGAAACGTGCAATGATGTTTTCATATACGAATCTGCGAGTCCTGGCTGATGTAATATGCACCACTGCCTCTGCTTCAATCCATTTGGTGAAGTAATCAACACCAACTATCAAGTATTTGATACCTCCAGGCGCAGTTGGGAATGGACCCAAGATATCCATGCCTCATTGATAAAAAGGCCAAGGCGTTATTGATGATGACATTTCTTCCGCTGGAGTATGGTGGAGATTTGCGAATCGTTGACATTGATCGCACTTTTGAACATACGAGGCGGAGTCGTGCTTTAGGGTGGGCCACCAGTACCCCGCCCTGAGTATTTTTCGCATAAGACTACATGCCCCTGGATGGTGTCCACATTGCCCTTCATGGACTTCTTCTAATACAGCTTGCACCTCATTTTCGTTTATGCATACCAAGTAAGGAACAGAGATTCCTCGGCGGTATAACTGTTCATCTAGGAGTGTATAGTAAGGTGCTTCTTTCTTTAGTTTTCGTCGTTCAAGATCATCCATGGGTAATGTCCATTAACAAGGTAACGAACTATCGGTGCTACCCAGGAATTGTCATCAAAAGAGCGGCTTTTAATCATACACACTGAGGAAGGAAAGGAAATGCTTGGCTCCGCCAAGGTACTTTGTACAACCGTAGTTGTGCATCCTGCCTTCTTTGTACTAGCCAACCTGGAGAGGATATCATCACGTGTATTTTCTTCACGGGGTACATGCTTGAAAGTGACTTCATCGAAGCGCTGCTTTAACTCATTGACGCGGTCTAGATATTATTGTAGTAGAGGTTCTTTAGCCTGATACTCACCAAGAATTTGTGAGATTACTAATTGAGAATCACTGCATAGGGTGACAGTTCTGGCCCCAATATCTTGTGCTGCTCTGAGTCTGGCCAAGCAGGCTTCATACTCCGCCTGATTGTTAAACGTAGTGAAGGTAAAGTGTAGTGAAATTTCAAGGTGTACCCCGTCATCACTTTCCACAACAATTCCTGCTCCACATCCTTTGCTATTGGAAGACCCATCTACGTATACCGTCCAGTGTAAATGATCTGCATCTGGGCTAGAACCTGTTAACTCAACTACGAAATCTGCTAGGACTTGTGCCTTGATAGCAGTTCTTGGTTCGTAGGATATGTCAAATTCAGAGAGTTCTATGGCCCATTTGATCATTCTTCCAGCTAGGTCTGGTTTGAACAGTATAGTACGGAGTGGCAAGTCTGTGCGAATCAAGATAGGATGGGCATGGAAGTATGGTCTTAGGCGTCGTGAGGCCCAAACAACTGCAAGTGCTGCCTTTTCAATCTTCTGATAACGGCACTCTGCACCATGCAATGTTTTACCAGTGAAGTACACCGGTCGTTGGCCCTCAACTGTCTCCTTGACCAGAGCCACTGCCAAAGCTTCATCTGAAACAGACAAATAAACAATAAGTTGCTCACCTGGGCTTGGTTTTACCAGGATTGGAGGGCTGGCCAAGACATTTTTCAAGCTTTGGAAAGCCGCCTCTTGCTCTGGGCCCCAACTGAATTTCTTGTCTTTTTTCAACATTTTGTATAAGGGGAGGGAGCGATGAGCCATCTTTGGCATGAATCGTGCTAGAGCAGCGATTTTGCCATTGAGGGATTGTACCTCTTTCAATGTCTTGGGGCTCTGCAGCTCTTGAATTACGCGACATTTATCGGGATTAGCCTCTATACCTCTTTGTGTTAACATGAAACCCAAAAATCTGCCCCCAGGGACAGCAAATGTACACTTTAATGGGTTGAGTCTCATGTCGTATTGTTGTAGGCGTTGAAAAATGAGGCGTAAATCTTCAACATGGTCTCTTCCTTCAGGAGTCTTGGCAATAATATCATCAATATAAACTTCTACCAGCTTTGTGTGCATACCCTCAAAGACTTTGTTGATCATGCGCTGGTAGGTTGCCCTGGCGTTCTTTAACCCAAATGACATGACGTTGTAGCAAAAGACTCCTTTATCATTAACAAATGCTGTTTTTTCTTGATCATCCTCACACATTGGAATTTGGTTGTTGTAACACTCCTAATTTCGTTATTTCTTATTTAAAATAAAATTTCAAAGGAATTTGATTATAGTTCTTTAGAACTTTTTGATTGTTATATAATTTATAAATTTTTGGAATTTTTATATTTTTTCATTTTTTTTAGAATGACAAAAATACCCTTAACCTTTCATTTAATAACCAAAATGCCACTGTCGACATCATCGCTTACATCATCGCTTAATTACATCATCGCTTACATCATAAATAGTAAAATAAATAATTAAATAATCTTAAATAGTGAAATTTTCTTCCTATAAATAGATGGCTCATTTACAACATTTTCACACAAAAATTAGAGAGAGAATCTAGAGAGATAGTGCGTAAGAAATTAGTGGAGAGTAAATTCTTTTGGTAAAAAGAAGTTCTGCCGGAGGTGTAAGGTAATAACTTTCTTCTATATTATTTTTATAATTTTAGTTTATTTTTTTTAGCACTCTTAAACCATTGATATACTAGTACTATTATGAATAAGTTACTATAGTAAAAATAAATTATCGCTGTGTTATTTTTACTATTTACTGTTACTATTCAAAATTTACTATTTACCGTTACTATTCAAAATTTATTATTCACTGTTATTGTTCATGATTTACCATTTACCACTACTATTCAAAAAGTTACTATTCATAATTTACTATTTACTATTACTATTCAAAAATTACTATTTACCGTTACTAGTAATGACTTATCATTTACCGTTACTATTTATTATTACTATGCACATTTACTATTTATCATTCTGATAGCAATCTTAATTTTCATCTTAAGCTTATACTGAAATAAGTTAGTATTAATATTTTGTTAGAACTTGGAGGCGCAGAGCGAATTCACTTTTGGTAGCAAATCAAGGTAAGGGGGAGTGAGATTAAGGGTATAATATGAAAATACATAAGAATATTGGGAGGAGTTCCCTACTCCTTTTAAACATAACAATATTATTATTTTAAAATAATAACTTCTAACTTAAAATTTATAATAATTGTTATTAATTAAGCATCTTGTGTAACTTAATATCTGAAATAATTATTTAAGAACTTGAACTATTATGACCTATACGGACTGGATTGAACCTATGCAAGGATTTGAACTATTATGAACTTGACTGAACCTATGCAAGGATTTGGACTGTTATGACATATATGGACTGAACTAGACCTATGCAAGGATTAGACTATCTTGGATTTACATAGACCTATGCGAGGAATTGACCATAGAACTTAAAACAAAATTTATTAATTTAAATAATCATTGAATTTTAAATTATCATATTTATAACTGATGTTTAATTATTTGATTTGATTATGATTGTTAATATTTATTTATGTTTTATGATGTTTGATTGTGATTGACAATGTTTGATTATGATTGATAATCCTATACTGTGGAGTTTGAGCATATAGCAAACATGACGGAAAGCTAAAGTTCAGTAAGAATTTACTTATCTCCTACTTCTTTATTTACTTATTCATCTTTATTTAAATTACTTTTAAGAAATTTCTTAGATTTCAATAAAACTACATAAGTTTTTAGAAATCTCTTTTTATATTTTAATATATATGTATATATCTTTACTAAAATTTAGATTTTTTTAATTAGTTTATCAAAAAGAAAAAGAAAGAGAAATTATTTTAATATATACATATATATACTTAATATTTAAATGTATAAGAATATTACACAAAATTTTCAAGTACTAAGGTTTTAAAGATCGATAATTCCAAATTTGAGTTTTTAGAAATTGATTTTGAATTGACCTATAAACTTTTATAAAGAAGGTTGTGAAATATATTTAAGGCTTTGAAACTCAAATTTATAAGGAGATTTGATTTGTGATTTGAAAAAGAACTGTACTAAAATTCTATGTGCGTATTTGAGAAGTTGACAAAGTACAGTTTACTGGGGTGGCTATGTCGTGATTCATAGGCCCTGATAATATAATTGAGTTTCTAAAAGCCTTAACCAACTAAATACGCGAGTAGTTCATGCATCATGAATCATCGAAGAGAAACAAAATGATATTGTCTGGGGACGGATTATAGAAACCGAGGATACATTAGAGGAGGCTTAATTGTGAGCCTTGGGATGAGAGGGTGTGAAAGGGTGCTTCAGGGGACCTGGGGTAGCTCCCTAGTGTCGGGTACTTTCACAATAAAAACCTTTTCAATCTGACTAGTCTCTAAGTGTTTCCATGCTAGTTGAGCTGTTCATGTTATTATTATCCGGAATTATGGAACAGTGTAAACTCCTGGTTGGCCCAGTGCAAATTAAAATTTAAGGGGCCCATATATATAGATAAGTTATGATGAAGATATGGCATATCATTCATACATTCATAAATTGATTGTGCTTGTGATTGTGATTGATATTATTATACTAGTTTGTGAAAACCCTTTATTGCTTATGTCCCATTTGGGAATATTATATTCTGTTTCTCACTCCTTTCTCTATGTTTTTATTTCATATGTTTTAAATTAATGGTTCGTACAGAGGGAAGGATCGAAGAACATTGACAGTATATATAGCACGTTCTAGAAAGGGAGCTCGGTATGAATACCGTGGTCCAATGAATAAATAATGTCACTAGGCAACTGCTCTTGGGCCATGGAGTTTCCTCTCTTTCTTATAATGTTTAATGTTTATTTTCTTCGGATGAATGTACAAATACTTTATAAAATTTTAATAATATTGAGGTATTTCAGAAATAATGTATATAATTTATTCCGATAGTTTCTTTTTAACAAACATATCTTTAGTAAAAAAAATTATTACGAATTTTTCTAGAATTTATTAAGGTGTAACAGAGGGTGTTACAATTGTAACCGGAGTAAGCATCCATAAAAGATAGATACTTGTATCCTGAAGAATCGTCAACCAATCTGTCAATGTTGGGGAGAGGATATGGATCCTTGGGATAACATTTATTCAAATCAATGTAGTCTATGCACATACGCCACTTGCCATTGGCCTTCTGTACCATGACCACGTTGGACAACCAGGAGGAGTAACAGAGTTCCCTGATGAACCCCGCCTTGAGGAGTTCCTCTGTTTGTTCGCAAGCATCTTTTTGCTTAGCAGGACCCATACGCCGTTTCTTTTACGCTACTGGCTTAGTTTCAGGATACACCGCCAGGCGGTGACAACAAAAGTTGGGATCCATGCCAGGCATGTCTGCAACGGTCCAAGCGAAGATTTCTTTATACTCATGGAGAAGTGCAATTAGTTTTGCCTCCATGTTATCCTCAAGCTTGTCATTGATGTTTTTAGTTTGTTCCAGGGTGCCACCCAAAACAATAGACTTGGAACCACCGTCAGGAGTTAGTTTCAAAGGGTTCAGTGGGTCTACAGAAGATTCCGCCCTGGGGTCAAGATCCACAAAATTGACGGACGCTGCCGCACTGCTCCCTACATTCAACTTTCTTTTCTTAGACATGGTTTCAAGCTTCACCATGTTAAGACTCAAATTGTAGCAATAGCGAGCCATTTCTTGGTCATCCATTACAGATGAGACTTGGTTATCTTTGTCAATGAACTTGATTAACAAGTGGGGGGTTGAGACGATGGCTTCCATGGCATTCAGGGTAGGCCGCCCAATGATGCCATTGTACGGAGATTTCACATCGATGACAAGGATCCTGGATTTCACAGTCCTTGCTCCAGGTTCGCCATCAAAAGTAATCCTTGTGTCCAAGTAGCCTTTGGTGGGCTGTTTGGCACCATTAAAGGCTGTAAGGTCCTGCGTATATGGCTGTAAATCTGCATCAGTTAGTCCCATGCGTTTAAAACAGTCATAAAAGATAACGTCGCAGGAACTTCCCTGATCAATTAGGATGCGTTTTACATCCATATTTGCGATTACCGCAATAATCACCACTGCGTCATCTCCTTCAGGAATAGTAGGGCCAAAATCGTCGTCTGTGAATGTTATAGGCGGAGTCTGAACCCCGTTCCTGAATGGGCGATATTCTTTACTCTTGCCTTGCACAGACAAGATCATGCGATGATGATTTTTCCTGGCGGTGTTTGAGGGTCCGTCTCCGGCGAAGCCTCCAGCAATCATATCTACCACCTGCCTTTTGCCCCGCGATCTGGGTTCAGGGCTTGGCTCTCTTTGGGCGGACTCTAGAACAACACTCTTTTGTTTTTCTGTTGCCGCTGTGCGTTTTGGCTCCCGAGTGTTATCAGGATCAGGAGAACGGTCACGAGATCTTTTCTCAAACTTCTCTGGCTCATCATGAGATTTACCCTTAAACAGATAATGTTTCAGCTTGCCTTCACGAATAAGCACCTCAATGGTGTTTTTGAGTTGCTTGCACTCCTCCGTGGTATGGCCAACTGATTCGTGGAACTCACAATATTTCTTTGGGTTCCCACCGCGTCTGATTGGAGGTGGACGTTGAATCCCATAAACGTTGAGGGTAGTCCATCCTATTTCATGCAAGATTTGTTCATATGTCGTGTTCAGGGGTGCATAATGAGCGAAATTGAACACACGTCTATCTTGCTGTTTGAAGGGTTGGTTCCCTGCTTTGTCTTTCTGAGGGAACTTATCATTCCTGGATGATTTTTCCTTTTCTTTGTCATGGTGTGGAGTTGCAATGGGTGGTTTACTGCGAGACGCAGTGGCTTCCAAGTGCATCTCAATACCCACATACTTGGATGCTTTTCTGCGAAATTCCTCCATGGTGGATGGAGGTCCTTTTGCCAATGACAAAGCAAAGGGTGATTTTGGTTGCATGGCTTCGATGAGGATATGCAATTGAATTGCTTCTGTCAGGTCAGGGACCATGGCTGCCTCTTTATAAAATCTCTTAAGGAAATCCTTTAGTGACTCTTTGTCACCTTGCTTGATCTGAGCCAAGGTATGGGAGGTTCTAGGCATATCCCTAGAGATTACAAAGTGGCTGCCAAAAGCTGTGGCTAGGTCTTCCCATGAATCGATGGAACCTGAAGGTAAACTCTTGAACCAGCTAAGAGCTTCACCTGTAAGGGTCCTGGGGAACATTCTGCACATGACATCTTCCTCTGCACCTAAGAACATAGCCTCGTAGATGTAAGCATCTAAATGCTTAGAAGGATCTGTTTCCCCAGTGTATTTTCCTATGGAAATGGGTTGCATAGTTTGCAAATGTCTGGGAACATGCGCATTCATGAGTCTTTTGGAAAATGGGATACTCATCTTGTATCCCGAGGGGGATGCATTTGAAACTGCTCTTCTCCCCTCATGAGGTTGAGCATTTGCCAGTGGGAGGCTTCGTTGCTCTTCCATGTAAGTAGGGATGCGAGAGTAATTTGGAGTACTCGATTCCTCCTGTGCATGCGATTCATGGCGTGGCTGGTTTGCAGGGCCCGCTCTCTCGTGCATAGGATTTGCCTTCTCACGACGAAGCTCTGCAATTTCTTCTTTCAGCATTCTGATCATGTCATCTCTCAGATCTGGAGAGTCAACATGCGTTGCCTTTTTGTGAGCATCGTTGTCAAAGTTGAGACGTCTAGGATTACGTGGAGGAGAATCCTCTGTCTGCATTTCTGGTCCTGGTCTTTCCATTATTGATGAATGTAATGGGAATTGCTCAAGGATTGTGGGATTACCAATTTTACAGGTCCCACTGGGCGTGCCAATGAACTATTCTTTACAGGGGGTGTAAATGTATGATTGTCGAACAATTCAAAATGTACATGAAACGTAAAATCTGGTACAAGGAGGTGCTTATACAGATACGAATACGGAGTGCTCTTGTACGCTAGGCGAGGTATAGTGCACTCTATGGCGGTGTTGCAGTCCGCCTGGATTAGCTTCTTTTGCCTTGACACAATTGGTGGTTGTACCTGCAGTTATTCTCCGACGCTCAAGTCAGTATCTCAGAATACTATTAGACTTAGAAAGCAAATCAGAGAGAATTATGCAAGTTTTAGTGTAAGGTTCAGAAATGGGGAGATCCCCTTATACCTTTTTGCTGAGGTTTATATACCTGTTATTGGTGCTCCATTATTGGTAGGACCTGTTCCTTGTTTTCTGGCATAATGCAAGAAAGGTAGTGGGTCCCTGTGTCGTTCACGAGCACCATCACTGTAGTGGGCATTTCCACTTGCTTGGAAAGCGTTAATGCTTTATTATTTTATTCATTGTTCCCTTTTATGCGTGATAGCGTGATTCCCATTTTCAACCTCTCAAGACAGAGTCAATCTCGTGTCGGGGTTATAAGTATGGTCTCCCTACGCAATATAGGAAATTCAATATTCCGCCTATGGCTTGGCGGAGTAGTATGCATTGGAAATACTTTATGCATGTGTATAAGATATTCAATATTTTCCACCTTGGCGGAGTAATGAGCTTAGGCGGAGTAACATGCCTTGGCGGAGTTACATGCCTTGGCGGAGTTTCTTGCCTTGGCGGAGTATCGTGCCCTGGCGGTATGTACTCCGTATAAAATTAACTATAAGGTATTTGAAACGTACTTCTCCTGTTCAAAATGCTGATCTGGAAAAGCATTAAAACCATGCTCTTGGGGGCCGGTGTTGGGACCAGATCAGTTATATATGGGAAATGAATGATACTCTCTTAAGGACCTATAGTTATAATTAATTCATTCTTAGGTTTGTTAGGGCTTATAGTTTATGTTCTCGCTGTTGAGTCGCGTATCATTTAGATTTATAGACTAATTCGCTGGGGTTGTCGTAGTCGTGAGAAATTTTCTCTAATTTTTATTAAACCCTAGAAATTTTTTTAAAAAATTTAGGCGGAACGACCTAAAATTATTTTGAAATTATATTTTTATATTTAGATTATAAAAAGTTAGAAGACAGAAATATACTTACAAGCTGAAATTTAAATTTATTTTACATCTCTAATTGAGATTAGTGACGAGTGAAGTTGCATATCTATTATAATTATAAAATAATGATTCAAGGGTGGCATTGGCATATGTAACATTGGTGGTGGCAAGTGTTAGGAACCGTAGATTATGGTGAAGTGGCCACAGTGAATAGATGGGAACCAACAATTATATATATTTTTATTTCTTTCAAACAAATTCCATCATCACATTTTTGTTTCATTTTTCCTTTACTTCAATTTTCTTCTAATCTTTTCTTTTTTATGCAACAACCAAAAGTTATAATTCAAACACCTCCAGAAATAGTATTTCAGATTAGCACCGAAATTATGAACATGTTAAATCTAGATAGTCTAATCCAGTGACATTTAGCAATTATAAAACACAACCATTAAAAATAGTAGTATAAAAAGATGCTCTTCTGATGAATTTTAAAGTAATTAACGAGTAATTAGGAGTTATTAAGACGTAAAATACGCTAGCAATAGTTTTGATAACTAAATTAAACTGATCCATTGATTCGAGTTCCAACTGAACAGGAGACTGAAAAAGAGAATTCAATGTTAGTTGACTTTTGGTCAACACGACAAAATTCCAGTGACCTTTTACTATAATTAATTTAATTTCTTGTATTTCTTCATGACATAACTCTGTTAAGCTTTTTAAAATAAATTAATAATAAAATGTTTTAAAAATCATGTTCCAACGTGGTGTTAATATGCTTTTTGTTTGCTTTTGTCACCCCGCACCTTTTTTAAGTGGCGGAAAGGTTGCTTTCGCACTACCACCGTTTCAAATGCTTTGCTTCCCTAAAACACATCCATGTTACGTGTTTGTGTTTCCTTCATCTAGTAACGCATCCTCTCTTTTTTAAAATATGTAGGGGGTGTTTGATTTACAATTGGGAAAACGGAGTAGAGCTGAAGTGAAAAATTTAAAGGTTGATATTAATTCCTCACGCAGACAATCAAAACTCCGTTGACCCGTAGAATAAAAAACCCCTACAACTCAACGGAGAAAACCTCCGTTCAGCAAGAGCACCAAACATGCTCGTAGTTGTTCTCTCGAGTTGAGAAGGACCATACAATATGTTCTCCCGAGTTGAGAAAGACTCTACAACACCTTGTTTTCATTTATTTATGGTAGGAATAAAGATTTACATTCTCCCAAAGTCCATGTCATTTTAGGTTTGGATAAAAACTTTTTTTTTACGGTTGTATAAATATGATCTCAGAACCTTTATATTTTCAAGTGACATATTATTGAGTAATTACAATCCAAATTTTAATACTCTAAGGTTTTGAGTGTTAAGCTCCCATTGTGAATACTTGTTTTTTAAAACCTTTTCATAAGATATTTTTAGTTCACAAAGTATATTTATTATTATTATTCAACATATACACTTACATCTTTTCTCTCTTGGTACCAACAAAATTTTAAAAATATTTTTTTGTCTCTTTATTAATATAAATGGCAAGGAATCAACAAATTTAATATTAAATGCTTGCTAATGTTTAATTATAGTCAAATGCAGAGAGTTTCACCATCTACATCCTTCCACAAAATGCTATGTTACCTTTTGTGCATTAAAATTGAAAGTAGTACTGTAAAAGGTGGATTCTCCACTTTCAGAAGTGGAATACTTGCGTGGATCTGAAGCTTTGGTGTGTACGTGTGGTGGATTACTGTGTATTTTACGACTGTTAATTTTGTGAAATCAAAATCAATGACTTATCTTTTTGATGTGATGTTACATCGTACATGTACTCTTCAAAATATAATCAAATGAATCCTGTGTTGGGTTCCGTTATTTTTAAAAATATATATCAATCTTCACTTTGTATTATAACAATTTGACCAAAAAAAAGAGAGTCCTAGTATAGTCTTGATTTCTAAAGATTGGTTTTCTGTAAATATTTCATTCATTGATAAGAGATTAAAGATATAAGAATTGAACGTGGAAATTAAGGAGTGTTTGGTTTGCAATTGAGAAAATGTAGTTGAGTTGAAATGAAAAATTTAAAGATTGATATTAATTGTTCACGTCGTTTGAGACAATCAAAACTCCGTTGAACCGTATGATAAAAATTTCCCTCCACTCATCAGTGTTTTATCCGTTGGAGGAAGACCACCAAACTGCTCTAAATGTTCAGTTTTAATGTGACGTAATTGTTGTTTTGCTGGGTTTTTGTTTGTCCGCTATCCATTGAATATTTATTATTAGAAAGTAAGGTTACAACTGGTGTTGTGAAAATTAGGGTATACTGGTCAGTTTGACCGGAAAATCAATAAATCAGTTAGGTAATTGGTTTGTATATTTAAACGGTTCAGTTATATAATAGGATTGATATAAATTGATGAGTTTTAAAAAAATTAATAACTAGTTGAATGATAGTGAATTAGTTAGGTCATGTACAATTTTTTCTCTCATTCTAAACAGACCAAAACAATGTCATTTTAAAAATTTCATATGCTTTTAAAAAAATTCTTGCTTTTTAGAAATGATACCATTTTGTTTTCTTCCAAATCAACATCTATAAGTAAATGATTTGTTAACTAACTAAAATTATATTTGTGAAGCTATGCGATTTTCAACCTGTAATATATTTCTGTATGATTTATTAATTGAGTAAAAATTATACATATGATTATTCAAAACCTGTAATATATTATAGCGTGACTTGTTTACCGATTAAAAATTATTCATGTGATTTTGAACTTGTTATTATGATCATGTGATCCTAAACTTGTAATTCCAATAGAATCTATTATTTTATGGTTTATTAGAAAGAAATTATAACAATAATGTATATGTTAAGTTATATATATCAATATATGGTAATTTATTAATATTTTAATGTAAACCGAGTCAATCGGTTTAACTATTAACCCAATAATTTAACACCTTAATTAAGTTGATAACCGATTCGATTTTAATAACATTGATCACTATCACCTTAAAAAATTATATCCAAAACAAAATTAAAAATCTTCATTTGGATGCATGAAAAGTTTGAAGCAAGAGTGTTGTTTTGACTTGAGTTGCCTCCTGGTAGCATTAACATTCTTGTGCTTTCAAGTTTCAACATCACTAGGACACTATCATTGGTGGTCCAAAATCCAACTGGCCAATTTGAAACCCATACCAAGCCAAAAATCGGAAAAGGGACAGCAATACATATTTATTGTACTCATTTTATTCTGAATATCTGATATTTATATTGGCTATTTCACACAGTACAATATCCTTTGTCTATTAGCAAATTAGCAAATATAATAATAATAATCACAGGACAAACATGAACAAATGTTTAAAAAACAACCAAAGATAAACACAAACATATGCCGCTTTTTCACTTCTCCCAAAGCAAACATCATGCATTATTTATCTAAAAAAACGTTACTTAGGTGCTTTTAATGTTATTATCGATTAAAATCGTAGTTTCACTTCGATAGAAACAATTGATTGTCAATACTAACATGCATTTCATGAGCTATCGAAGTGGAACTCTAATTTTAATACAAGAACAAGAAAAGAACACCTTAATAACTACTATTAAATTTTGTCCATATTTGTGTTGGTTATTATTGTAGTAAAACATATTTTAAACTGTAGCAATTGGACCAAGACTGACATTTGATGATTTCAGTGCCTCAAATCTTGGTTCCTTGGCCTGAAACTTCAACCCAGCATAGAGTTTCATGTAGTCTTCAAACACAAATTTTGGGTAGACTTGACTTTTATGTTCTGTTTCTCTCTCCAACAATTCTGGAGATGGGTAGATGACAGCATCACTGCCAGGGTTGTAGAATGAGGCTATAGACATTCTGGTCCCATCAGTTTGTGCCACCACACGGTGCTCCACACTCCTGTATTTACCATTGGTGATAACCTGTAATTTGTATTTTTACAAGAGTTATGTTCTTGCATGTAACATGTTTGTGGAAATGTCTATTAGGCTTATATGTTGGTAGGAAAGGTAAATTTACCTCAAGCTGGTCACCAATGTTAACCACAATAGAGTGGCGCATTGGGGGCACATCCACCCACTGGCCTTCTTTGAGCAGCTGTAGGCCACTGACCTTGTCATCTTGGAAGAGAAGGATAATCCCACCAGCATCGGTGTGAGGTCGAAGACCCTTCACCAGTTCTGGCTTGGGGCATGGAGGGTAGTTGGCAACCTTGGTGCCAAAAGTTGGTCCTCTTGATCCATAGAAGGCCTTCTTGAGGTATCCTTTCTCAAGGCCAAGATTTTCACATAACAAGTCCAACAGCTCCTCTGCTAGTTTCTCTATCCTCAGAGCAAATTCCTTCATCACCTTCCTGCACACCATTAATTACCTCAAGTAAGTTACTCCAATCATGGTCAAGAGAAATATATAGCTGCAGTTTCACTTTTAACATATGCATAGATGACAGGTACATGTATTGTTTTTGTTTTGAAGTTATCATTTGGTGATGTGTAGATACTCTAAAATGTAAAAACATAAATGTTATGTGGAACAATGTTCAATATCTGGGACCTCTGAGTCAATTGTTTTTGATTTTGTGTTGTATACTTGTATTTGTAGAGAATTATATGTCACGCAATGTGGAATGTCATAAATGCTTGTTTTTGTGTAACCTGTACTCATCAGTGAGATCAGGGATCTCTGAGATGTTTGATTCAGGGAGGTGACGCAAGTGGAAGGTGCTCTCCCAGTCCATATCTTTGACCTCAGTTTGGACACCCGCTAGGCCTTTGCTTGCCACTAATTCCTTGAACCTTTGTTCCATGCATTTCCCGTAGTGATCTTTGGTCAACCTCTCCACTGTGTCCATTAAGTCATGGGGTATGCCATGATTCTCCAGCTATAGAGTTTTGAGAGCAAATAGTGAGAAGAGACATTAAGTATACCAAGAAAATCATAAGAACTAACTATGAATTATTTTTGGAGGGCAATGTAGAAATGAATGAGTTAAGAAAATGTTTTGTTGGGTTCTTGAGTTACCTCAAAGAATCCCCAATTCTCACAGGCATCCTTTATTTTTTCCATGGTGTCTTTTCTCTCCTCACCATTGAGCTTCTCCAAGTTGATCACTGGGAAGTTACTCATTTTTTAAACTCAAACACTCTCTAATCTCTGGCTCTATCTGCCTCTATTATCTCAATTACTGCTTTATGCAGAATAGAGTTTGCTAGAGTGGTATTTATAGACCCTCAGATTTAAGACCAACCACAAAAAAAAGGAGGAAAAATAATCTGGCTTAATAATTTCATGAATATATTGTAATTTGTTTTACATTGCATCCTTGTTTAATCCTAGCTTTTGCTTTATATTGCTTTTAATAGCGGTACAAATCACAGCTAACGTTTCTTTTGATTCCGTAGTTGAATTGTCTTGCCACTTTGATCAGTTTGCTGTAGTTTGGACCCACTTGGTTACTGATTTCTCCCAATGGAAAATTTGACCAGAACCATACAAAAAATTAAGCGGCCACCACCAACATCATCTATCAATTCTCAAAATTTTAATTTTCTCTTGACTTCAATTTTGGGGTCATATGAAGGTGATTTCTAGGAAGAAGCTTAGCCACTGCATCATCATCCACGCTTTAGAATAAGTTTGGAAAGATGAATTGTGTTCTTCTGCATTTAATTACTTGATGTTTCCTAGTTACTGGTTAGGACTTAGGAATATTTGACAAGGGTGTATTATGCATATTTACTTCGATTAATTTTTCATGTAGATTAGAAATTTATAAATTAAAGGAAGCTTACAAAAAAATAAAAAGTTCTTGCAAGCCATTTTACTCAATCAAGCAAATTCATTCTTCATGGTGAATGTGTAAAAAAGGAAAAAATGTCATCGTCCATCTTAAGAGATTCCCTGTCATTCTTATCCATATTTTTTTGCCATTTATATAACATCTTGTTTCAATATTTTCATACGAATCTTAATTTATGTAACCTTTATTTCCTCCTACAGTTTTTCCAAAAAGCAAGAATGGGTGAGGAGATAGAACAGCATGTAGCTATCATGGTACCCAGATGTGTGCTTAAAAGATTGAATCTGCAAACAGAATTTGGATGTGTTCTATTTGGAGTAAACTTCTAACTTAGTCTTTCAAAATATTAAAATTGGTCATTTTAATCCATTAAAAAACAGGTTGATGAAAATGTTTCTGAAATTCACCTCCGGGATGGTTCTTATGGTAGCACCAATTATTTAATATTAACATATCCTTATGTATTTATTAGGTATCTAGATTAACATTTTTTTTTGTCTGGAGACTAAATAAGTAGTATATGTAACGATTATGTAAGTTAACAATTGTGCCTCGCCTAAAAACTTGTTAAAAAGGAAAACACTTATATTAGAGAATGCTAATTAAGAGTACAAAATAAAACTAAAAAGACCTGTACTAATAATTTTTATATAGTTATTACTTATTAGCTATTAATATAAAATAATAGTTTGTTTTTAAAATCACTTTAAAATTAGCTTTAGTATATTTTAGAGATTGGCTGAACTATTTATTTATCATTTTTTTAAATATGTGTATCAGGATACATGTTGAAAAAGTAAAATAAATAAATAAAAAGTCATCTAAAATTAATATTAATGTAGTTATTTCATAATTTTCAAAGGAGATCCAACATAAATAATTGTTTTTTTAAATTTTTAATTTTTTAAAGTATCCCATCAGAAAAATATTTGTTTATTGTGTACTTTCACTTGGTAAAAAATGCAAGAGAGATAGAAGGGCTCATTAATGTGATAGGTGAGACACCTAAGGGATATGATCAAAGGACTATAATTGATCCCATATTGTGGGGATATTGAAAGGAACTTTGCCATGCATGCATGAGCCCACACTTCACTGTTACCTTCTTTAGTGGGCTGGGACAGTTGGACAAGGGACTGCAATCTCTCATAGTTACTACCCTTCTTTTTTATTCTTACGGTGAAAATATTTGTTTCTATTTATCATGTTACCTACAATTTTAAGACATTGTTACTTACACTTTTTTAATTTTATTTTTACTTTAACTTATGTAATAATAATAAATGTTTTACTGCTGCACTTATAATCCTTATACTAATAAATGAGGACAGAAAAATAAGTAAAAACCTGGAAAGTTTAAAGAATATTTTCATCAAAATAATGTGTATTTTAGCCTATGGATAGATGAAAAGGAAGAATTTTGATCCTCTACTGTACTTCAGAGTTCTAGTGGGGGAAACAAAGAGAGAATAATGTATTGTGCACTAAGTGAGAGAGAAAAATTAGAGACGGAAAGAAGGAGAAAATGAAATGAAAAGATAAGCGGAGAGAGAGCTAGTGGATCCAGATTCTAAAAGAAACACAGGTACTTATGAGAACCAGGATTTTGTTAAGAGAAAAAAAGGCACATTATATAATTTCTAAAAGGGATTAAAATAAACGACCAAAAAACAAGAATTGTATATTTAAAATATATTTAAATATATTAAGAGTCATGTAATTAAAATATATCAATAATATATTTAAAATGTTTAAAAGCAATGTGCCTCTACCGGCCTTAGTATATCTTAGTGCCTATATCGGTAGTAAGGAGCATACATCTGGTATGACACATATTTGTATTTGCACCATGAGAAGCTACATTTGATACTAGGATGACCTATATAGCATCGTTCTCATAAAGCATTCTCCAACACCGATGTCAATAGAATTCGATATTGGCTGGTGGTCGAGGAACATGTGGGGGGCATATTGATAAACACCCATAAGGATGTTAGTAATGTCTACACTTGAGTTAATTTCCCTTAAACTTTTATGGAAAAGGTGTTGACGCAGATCATACAGGACATAATCATCATCCAACTTTATAAATACTATTTATTTATTACAGTTTTGAGGTCCAATCCTAATGCTTAAACTTTAATATTGATAACGTACTGAATTGAGCGTCGAAGTATCTTTGCAAGTAACATTTTTTCGCCCCAAAACATGAGATCCTGGTGCATTGATTGAAATGACACCAAGACTGTTAGATCCCACTAGATTTACAGAGATAATACAAGATTCCTATTAGATTGATGTAATAGATAAAACATACAAGACCCGTTATCCATACTAGAAATTTGTCCCCCATATTGAATAAATAAAAAAGTATATTTAAAATATATAATGTTAGAACCAAGTTTGTTGCTACAAACAAGGCAATTGATGTCACAAAATTTTATGTGATTACATACATAAGTTCTTAAGTGAAAAAATTTGGTAAAGAACTAACATATATGTCAAGTATACAGTTAAGTCTAAGTGTGTGGACCTATAGTATATGAGGAAGATAAACATAGAAAAGATGACTTAATGATTCTAATATATTAATTTATTAAATTGACTATAATATTTAATTTATTAAAAATATATTAACTTACATGTTAAATTTATATAGATTAACTTATTTTAGCAAATATTAATATTGATATTCAAAAATGATTTTTAATTTTGAGATATAAACCTGTGCATGCGACTATATAAATTGAAATTTATTAATTTAATATTTTAAATTATAGTATATTTATTTTATTCATTTGTATTTACATTTTCTAATTAAAATTATTTTTTCTCAATTTTTCTTACATTTTAAAAAGGTTTCAAAATAATCATGGAACTTATTTAAAATATACTTTTTTCGATCAATTTCTATCGAGAACCAAAATAAAATTATATTTTAAGTTTAACATTTTACACCGATTAATAGCAAAATCGATTTAAAAGAATATCATTTAAATCACTTTTTAATAGAAACCAACTTTTAAATTATATTTTAATTTAGTTTTTAATAACTTATTTAAAAAGGTAAATTTTCATTACTTGTTTTTACAAAAATGATCATTTTAAAATTGTTTCAAAATAAAAAATATTAAATTGAGAAAAAAAATTTGTTACCAAATTAAAACAAAAAGCAAACGTAAGGACTAAACATATATTTTAACTTGATTTTAATATTAAGCTTTTAAAAGTTGAATTATGAAAAATTAAGAAATAAAATAAATTAAAATTTGATACTAAAATATTAATTCTATAAATTACATTGAAGGAATTTTAAATATGAAACTAGAGAAAGTTTTATTTCCATGTCTGAACTTTATCAATATTAATTCAAAAATATTACTGTATTTTTTTAAAAGTTAATATCGTCTCAATAAATTTTTCTGTACAATTAAAAACTAACCGTAAATAATTTAAAAATTAGACTTTGAAAGGATATATACCTACCACAAAAATACAAAAGAAACTACAAATAAATTTTAAATTAAAGATTGAAAATATGAAGTCAAAAAAACATATTTTAAAAACAAATAAACGAGATATTAATGATAAAAAATTAAATGGATTAATACAATTAAATAAATTATAAAGTAGATAATCAAAGAAAATGCCGTGTGCCAAGTGGAAGAACTTGAACTTTTATAATATTAATTAGGGTTAAATATGTTTCGATTAATTTTTAGTTTTAGCTCCTTAGTTTTTTTGTCATTGATTTTAGTTTATTTATGTTGAAACTAGTTTCTAATACATTAAAAATTGATATGAAATGTAGTATTGTTAATACAATTGTTAATAGGAATGTTATTTGATCAGTTTCTCTAACTTATATCATTTAATTTTTTAAAATAGATTTTATTTTTTTAGTGATGATTTTAGAGATCAATTTCAATATAAATAACATAAGAACCAAAACTTTTAAAAAATAGAGAACAAAATAAAAATTTGATTAAAACATATGCATTAAAAAATATATTTAAGTCTTTTAATCAATTAATTAATAGATGATGACGGGTAAACATACGGAAAATTATTCAAACCAGAAAATATAAAAACTGGTCGCCATTAAGGTTTTGATTAATTTCTTTAATCACTGTTTGGTTCTTTCATTTGACGTTAGAAGTTATATAATTTGGAAAGTTGGTGGTAATGATTTGCATGGAATGTGCTTTTAATTTTCTTAATTATGTGTTTCTACGTTAATTGAGTCAGAAACGTGCCCAACTTTGTTAGCTTGTTCAATATTCGACGCTATTATAATTTCACTTAGTAACGATCACTATTTTAATCTAATTTTCCTCGTGCCTAAACTAGCTATTAATGGCGTCGCTGATTCATTTGTTGAATTTTGATCTGCTTTTTCGATTAAATTCTTTTTTACATTTTATTTTAATTTACTATATATATCCACAGACACATTACATAAACAATTTATTGAGGAACACCATTTGTAAAACGTACATGTTTCTGTTGTTTGGTGTATAAAGACGAAGTGCCTAGGGTTTTTCTTTTTCAATAAATAGACCGAATTTAGGAAGACAAATTAGAGTGTAAAACTTATTTTAGATCCTATTTTTCTCCGACGAAACATGATTTGGATCTTATGAAATTGAAATCATCTTCTTAAATTGGAGTTAAAAGGAAGGAATTTGCTACCAATTAATTAGCTCTGACTTAGTTGACAACATAGGTTGAGACTGTGAATAAACGTAGAGTTCGATTAATATTAAACACATTTAGGAGACACTAAGAGAGATTCTGACTATATAAAAAAAACCCTCAAACATAATAAATGTGAAAAACTCAAAATAAATAAATATTGTTTTCACAAATGAAATAAATAGTTTCATAATTTAAGTAACAGTTTTTATATTATTTAAAAAGGTTAAAATACCTTTTTAACCCTTCAAAAGTCTAGGGTATAGGAAAAAGCCCCTATGAAATTTGACATAGGATTTTGGCCCTTATAAAAATTTAGGTTATGTGAAATCAAGGAAGGCTGACTTTTTGTTGAGGTGGCTAATGCATGGCCCACTTCAATAGTGAAACGTGGAGGCTGACGTGGCTAAAATTAGCTTAACAGCTGTTTAAATACTTAAGTAAGTTATTAGTCATATGTTAATTATATTAATGGATTAAATATTAAAAAAATAAAAAATGATTTTTTGGTAAAACGTGCGTTTTGATAAGTGTCTCTCCATTTCTTCTTCTTCTTCCTGTCTCTCTCTGCAATTTCATCGTCTTCAACCTAAAATACTTTCTCATCAAACACTCTACTAGAAGCTTTCAGACTCCCAAATTTCCCATAAACATCAACCAGGGCATTCCCAACCTTTACATGGCCAAACAAACTAACCTTCAAAACATAACAGTGCATGATTCTCGCCATTACCTCATTCTTACTTTCAGCACACACTAGCAGCACACTAATAACAGTCACCAAATCCGGTTTAACCCCTGGCACAGCTGCAACCATCCTTCTGTAAAACCCAAGTGCCTCTTCATAAAACCCATGAAGAGAACATAGCCCATAAACATTATTCCAAGACACCTTATCCCTCTCAAGCATTTCATCAAACACCTTAATTGCATCACCAAAAAACCCATAATTACCATAAAACGCCAAAAGGGTGTTCCCAATAAAGACATCCCCATCAAAACCAAGCTTAAAAATAACCCCATGAACCTCCCTACCCTTATCAATTTGAACAAAATCAGAACAATGGAGTTAGCACGGGTAAGGGTGTTCCACAAGAACGCACTACGGGAATGCGGAACACTGCATTGGAAGAGAAGAGGGGAAATTGAGGGGTGTCCGAAGGAGGCATATTGGAGAATGCGAGAGGCGGAGAGAGAGACACACTGTGGGGGAGAAAGCCATGGAGAATGGCAAAGGCGTGAACTTGCTTTGTTTGGGAAAGGGTTTGGGAAATGGTGCAGAGTTGGAGAAGGTTTGGGTGGTTGTAATTAGGAGTGTTGGAAGAGAGTAAAGAAAAGTAGGTTTTTTTCAGGAGTGTTGAAAGACGATGGAATTGCAGAGCGTCAGGAAGAAGAAGAAAAGTAGGTGTTTTGCCAAAAAATCATTTTTTATTTTTTTAATATTTAATCCATTAATTATAATTAACATATGACTAATAACTTACTTAAGTATTTAAACAGCTGTTTAGCTAATTTTAGCCACGTCAGCCTCCACGTTTCACTATTGAAGTGGGCCATGTTTTAGCCACCTCAGCAAAAAGTCAGCCTTTCTTGATTTCACATAACCTAAATTTTTATAAGGGCCAAAATCCTAGGTCAAATTTCATAGGGGCTTTTTCCTATACCCTAGACATTTGAAGGACTAAAAAGGTATTTTAACCTATTTAAAAATTAAAAATTAACTATAACACCGTGAAAATTAAAGTACTTATCATATTTATAATTCAACAATAACAATATGGTACTAGATTGATTTTAATTCATTTATTCATTAATAGTAGTATAACAAGGTAGTCTAATAGGGTGATGAAGTCCTGTTACAAAAATTAAAGGTAATTGTTTGTTAATTGTAAGGATTGGGTCTATCTCGTTACTCGACATAAACTATATCTATATCTAATATAAAAGACAGTTTCTAAAGATTCTCTTGATAGTGGAATTTAACAGGTGTCACTCTGTGGTGCTCATGCTTTCCCTCCAAAACCCCTCCTCACTTATTCTACCGAGTAAACTCTAATAATAAATAAATAATAATATAATAATATATTTTTTATTTTAGAAGCAAATCAAACTTTTCATTTTCTTTCCCTCTTCTTCTCTCTTTTCTTTGGTATTCTCTGTGTCCCTTCACTCTCTCGGTCTCTTCCTTTTCTGCTGCGTTTTTTTCCTCAATCTCTCTATACATTGGATTCGAGACGTTCCTTGCATTACTATAATCCCATTTTTTCTCCTTGCGTCTCTGTTCCCTGCATCTTTTCCTTCTCCATCTTCTATTTTCGGAATCCTTCTCTGCGATGAAGACCGTGCTTCCTTGCATGGACAATGAACCTTCACCAAAGGCGGTATGTTTATTTGCTTTTTGTTTTTTTAATTTTTGTTTGCATGTTTCTATATAAACAGGAATTTCCCCTCTGTGAAACTCTTTCCCTCTACGATTGTGTTTAATTTTCAGATGACAGAGGGAAAAACTCCATATGTTGATGATGCTTCACGAAGGAAGGTTTGTTTCTTTTCTCTTATTCTGTTTCCATTTTTTTTCAAAAAAAAGTTTTTTGTTTAACGCATTGTAAGAGATGGTGGTCGTTTACGGTGGTAATGTTTTTTTCGATGGTTTAGGGGAAAGGTCCTTTTGTGTATGGTACATCAGCAAAGACGGTATATTTCTTTTGTTTAATTCTGTTTGCATTTTTTTCTTCAGGTGCGAGATGAGAAATCTCAATCTCTTGGTGGTCCTTCCCTTAATAAGGTATGCATTATTCTCAGTTGTTTGAAAAGTAAAATTGAATCGTGGTTGTTACATTTTGCGGATTGGATGATTAAAAATGACATTCATTTTTCAGGTGCAAGATGTGAAATGTACATCCCTTGATGCTTCATTACTTCATAAGGTATGTATTATTTTTAGTTTTTTGATCAGTTGTTATTAGATTATGTGAAATGGATAATCAGCTATGGTATTCATTTTTTAGGTGCAGGATAGGAAATCTCCATCACTTGGTGGTGTTTCAGTTGATAAGGTATGCATTTTAAGACCATTTTCTTATATATTCTTACTATATGAATGTTGTTGTTAAATGTTTTTCAAGAAGTTTCCTTCTTATCATGTGTTATAAGGTTTCAGAATATATATATATATATATATATATATATATATATATATATATATATCCTTATATAACCATATCAAGTATACTAATAAATTTCTAAGCTTAATTCTTAGTTTCCCGTAAATGTTTTTCGCATGGCAACGTAGTGTTTTTATATCATGTGTTTTATTTTTTGTAACTACTCAACGCCTATAATGAAAGAAAATACAGACAATATTTCCTGTATTTTTAAGAATTGATCCAAATTCCAATAGCCACCTAACAATAAACAAAAATGGTGTTCATTTTTTTCCTCTCCTATGATAAGTCTTGAAAAGACTTAATTATTTCACCTTTAATTTAACTTAATCCATTAAATATTATTTATTTTGGCACTATTATTTAATAAATTGTCAATAATTCTTATTTTATTTATTTATTTCAAAAGTGTTTAATTTAGGTAAGAAAATGATTAAAAACAGTAATTAGTTAAGAAATTATGTTTATCTATAAATTCACTAACCCAGTGTACAAACGCTGGACAACCAGCGTATAAACGCTAGGAATTCATTTGTTTGCATGTGCAAGAGCAGTTCACGCTCAAGCTTGAAGGCTGCAAGCTCAAGCGAGAGATCCATGCAAAGTACGTGAAAAGAAAGATAGGAGAGCACGACCTCGCTCAAGCGAGCAAGCTCACGCTCAAGCGTGACTCCAAAACATCACCCACGCCCAAGCTTCTCCATCACGCTTAAGCGTGAAAGCAATACTACAGTGAATAACACGAGCGCGCTCAAGCGCGAGTCCTTCACGCTCAAGCGTGAAGGTGGTTATTTAAAAGCCATTTTTCCCTCCAAAAGAAGCTCCGCACCATTTCTGTTCCTATTGCCTGATGCACTGCTGCTATTCATCAATAATTTAAGTATCAAGTTGTAATTATTTACTTATTTGTAATTATGTATTTAGTTTAGTTAGTTTAATTATTAATTTAGTCTTCTTTGTAATTAATTGAGTTAGTTAGCTAGATACCTATATATATATTTGTACATACTCTGTAAAAGAGGGGAGGAAGGAGGCAGAATACATAATACGATTCATTTTCTCATTTCCAATCTCTCTCTAGTTTCTTTCTCTCTCCAAATTCTCTTGTCCATGTCTCTCCACATTCCTTCGTCAGAATCCATTTCCATGGGTTGGGATTGTGAAGGTTTTCAATGAATTCTTGAAAGTGTATTGAGGAAGTCAACTTCTAAATCAAGAGGAGAACAAGCTGAGGAGTGGATCTACTTTGCTGGATTGACAGATCCAGATCTGATGAAGAATCTCACCAGTGAGGAATCATGGTTAAGACTTAGGTAACTTCTGGCTTCCTAACTAATTTAGGCCTAGTAATTAGGTGAATAGTTAGGGTTCAACCCCCAATTTCGCATTAGATTTCTCTGTAATTGAGCACCTAAGGGATTAAGGTTTAATGCTTAGGAATTAGTGTTATTCACCTAAGGAATTAGGGATTAACCAACTGTGAATTGTCCTCTTGCATCTGAAGCTTGATTGAATCTCGAATGCATATTTCTTGATGAAATTTTAAACTGAAGCAATCCTAACCTATCTTCCATTACTCACATTTCATCTTTTGTACTGTCCCTAAATATAAAACAACAAAAACAAAATAAAATCTATCTGCATTACGTTGGTTCAACTTGTATCAGTCTAAGATTGCGGTAATTACCACAATCCCTGTGAGAAGAACGATCAAATATATTACAAATTTAACGATTGGTGCGCTTGCGAAAAGAATAAATCCTCTGAGAGTCATACAATAAGTCAATATTAATTCAAGATTTTCCAACCAAATTAATGACTCGGAGATTTAGCATCAAGTTAATGGCGCCTGTCCTTAAATGCAATTTTGTAGTAGCAATTAAGAAGTGAATGACCTGTTTTGGAGTCAGAATATGATCATTTAATATCTAAAAAGACAGTTTCTGAGAATATGATCCCTCATTCCTTTTTCTATTCACATCAAATATTTTATCTGTTTTTGATAAGTTATAAGGTCTTAGATTTTATTATTATTATTATTATTATTATTATTATTATTATTATTATTATTATTATTATTATTATTATATATAATCAAGATTCATATTATTTGTTGCATGTTATTTTTTGTATTTAACCTTTACATGTGATAAAATATTTCATGCTATAGGAAGGATCTCTCATGTACCCGTTGGATTCAGAGAGCAATACTACTTACGTCTTCTACTAAATGTACAAAAAGGATGCCAAAGTTTCCAAGATATACGAACTGTGGAAGGAAATGTTCATCCAACATTTATAGAAGCTTGCTATGCTTTGGGGTTGCTACAAGATAATAGGGAATTTATAGATGCAATAAATGAAGCTTTATATTGGGCTTCTGGGAATTATCTACACAAGTTGTTTTCAATACTCCTTCTTTCAAATAATATATGCAGTCCAGAAGTTATCTGGTCTACCTGTTGGAAACAACTATCTGATGATATTGTTTATAGGAAAAGAAGAATTATGGAGTGTGATGGTAAGTTTGCTTTCTGATATCCCTACTAAAGATAACGTTTTTTTGCTTAATGTTATGGTAGGATTGAACAAAACTTTGAATTAAACACAAGTTCTTCAGATGTAAGAAAAAGACAATTATGTTTCATTTTCTTTATTGTGTATTTATTCATTATTTTATGTTATCATGTTTATGAATTGATATACTTTTTCCTGATCAAACAATATATCTTTATATATTTGTAGCTATCAACTTTGGAGATGCAGAGATAAAGAACTTATGTCTTGTAGAAATAGAGCAAATTCTACAATAGAATAGGAGAACTCTAAAAGAATTTCCTGTCATGCCTTTCCCATTGGGTGATTTTGTTTCTAATCTACAAGACCGAATTATTTCTGAGGAGCTAAACTTCAATAGGGACCATTTGTCAATGTTTCTTTCTAAATATCTATCTTCTCTTAATAGGGACCAAAAAAAGGCCTATGAAGTTATCATGGAAGCGGTTCATCAAAATAAAGGGGGTTTCTTTTTCCTTTATAGGTATGGTGGACCTGGGAATACATATGTCTGGAATACTTTATCTGCAGCTATCAGATCTAATGGTCAGATATGTTTAAATGTTGCTTCAAGTAGGATTTCATCATTGTTACTTCCAAATGGACGAACAGCTCACTCAAGATTCAAGATACCTCTTATTGTTAATGAAGATTCAACTTGCAACATAAAACAAGGTTCCGTCCATGCCAAACTATTGGAAAAAACAATATTAATCATTTGGGATGAGGCTCCTATGATGAATAAGTTTTGTTTTGAAGCTTTAGACAAAACATTGAGAGATGTTCTAAGATTTTCTGCTTCATATGATCCCAATCTCCCATTTGGAGGGAAGGTTGTTGTTCTTGGGGGTGACTTTAGACAATTTTTACCAGTAATCCCAAAAGGATCAAGGCAAGACATATGTCAAGCAACAATCAACTCTTCCTACCTTTGGTCTTTTTGTAAAGTATTGACCTTATCTGAAAACATGCGACTCACCCAAAGTAGCACCTCAAATGGGTCATTTGAAATAAGAAAGTTCAGCACTTGGCTTCTTAGGATCGGAGATGGTTTGGTTGGAGATTCAATTGAAGGAGAATCTGAGGTTAAAATACCACAGGATATTTTAATATCTCCTTCTAAATCTGCATTAGATGACTTGATTTCTTTTGTGTATCCATCAATCTCAATAAAAATATCCACCGAAGGCTATTTCAAAGAAAGATGTATTCTTGCTCCCACCTTGGATATTGTTTCTAATGTCAATAACTATATGATGGATAAGGTTGATGGAGAGGAAAAAATTTACTTTAGTTCAGATAGTCTTCGTATGGACGAAAAATATTCCAGTTTTGAATTAGAAACTTTTACCCCAGACATTTTGAACGCAATTAATTGCTCAGGACTACCCCCTCACAAACTCTCTTTGAAGATTAAGGTGCCTGTCATGCTGTTGAGAAACTTAGATCAATCTCAAGGTCTATGTAATGGTACAAGATTGCAAGTAAAACGAATGGGGAAACATGTTCTTCAATGTCAAGTGTTAACTGGAACCCATGTTGGCGATGTAGTCCATATTCCTAGGATGACAATGACTCCTTCAACTGAAACTCTTCTTATCAAATTCAATCGAAGACAATTTCCATTGATTGTGTCATTTGCAATGACTATCAATAAATCTCAAGGACAAACTCTCTCCAATGTTGGTGTTTACCTACCCCGACCAGTTTTCACACTTGGCAACTGTACGTTGCATTCTCAAGAGTTAGGTTAAAAGAAGGATTAAGAGTGTTGTTGGAAAATCATGAAGATGTGACTGAAGGACATACTATTAATATTGTCTATCGAGAGGTCTTTACTAACTTGAAGTAGGTATAACAAAATACTTATTCAACTATCCTTTGTCCTAAATGGTAATACTAACAATTACTTTCATACATTTTTTCTATTCTTAATAGATAGATTAATATATTTTTAAAATTTTACTCCACTTTTCAGGTCATGCTTGGTTTATATTCGCTTCTCTTACCATACCATTTCAATCATAACCATAACACATACTTCCCAGGTAAGACGCTTAAATGCTTATAGTAAGAATGACTTTCACACTATTCCTTTATGGTTATATATATCATTTGTCCTAAATGATAATACTAATAATTACATTCATATATTTTTCTGTTCTTAATAGATAGATTAATTTATTTTTTAAAATTTAATCCACTTTTCAGGTCATGTTTGTTTTGTCTTCACTTCTCTTACCATACCATTTTAATATTATCCATAGCCTATATTTCCCAGGTTGGACGCCTAATTGCTTATAGTAAGAATGACTTTCACACTGTTCTTTTATGCTTAATAAATAGATATCATTTGTCCTAAATGGTAATATTAACAATTACTTTCATGCATTTTTATATTCTTAATAGATAGATTAATTTATTTTTCTAATGTTTCTCCACTTTTCAGGACATGCATGCTTTGTATTTGCTGCTTTTAACGTACCATTTCAATGATATCTATAACGTATAATTCGCAAGTAGGACGCCTAAATGCTTATAGTAAGAATGATGAGACGGTTTCCTTATATGCTTAATACATAGATTTATTTATTTATTTATAATTTTAGGATGTGGATTCATATATCTTTAATATGATTATCTTCTAATATTTTTCTATTCTACTATACATTTTTCCCTCAACTTTATTATTATCATGCGTGTCCTCATTATACTTTAAAATTTTTCCTGTGCAAGGCACGGGTTAGAAACTAGTTTTTAGGTATTTAGAAGCGTGAATTATCTTGATAGTTTGTATAAAATTGCTCACAACCAAATATGAATGAATGAATTCATCTTAAATAAATAAATGAAAACGTCAACAAACCAATACAAAATATATATTTAATTTTTAATTTTATATATTTAAGTTAATTTTAACAAATTTAATCACATAAAGTTAATTTTATATGTAAAAAAATATCACACATGTTTATTAATTATAACATATATATAATAAATCATGATATATTTTATAAAATCATATAAAAGCTAAAAAAAATTAACCTGATAATTGAAAATATTTTTTTTTCAAAAATCCAAATTTAACTTTTTAATTAAATAGACTTTTCAAAAAATCTTAACTTAATCTTAGCAATACTATACCTTAAATAAATTAAATAATCTGACTTATATTCACTTCTAATAAGTATTCCTAAACATTATATACGAATATATACGTAACATCTTTTAAAATTGAACCTAATAGCCACGTCCACTGTGATCGGCACATTTTCCCTCTTTTTTCTACTCTTGTATATAATCAAATCTCATCTACTCATTCTTTAATCAATAAAAAAGAATCACTTTCTATGTTAAGCTGTTAGACCCGTTAGTTTAAGCTTATTAAAAAAGTGATTATAGAAAAACGTTTCTTTTATAATCATTTTTTTAATAAGTAGATCAAAGTTGCTTCTTAAAATAAGCTGAAATCAACTTATTTTCAGCTTCTGTTTATTTTTGAAACTTTAAACAAACACATCAAAATTTAAAATAAATACTTTTTCTATCTCTTAAAATAAATTTAAACAAACGATCCATTTTCATTCTCTTCATCATGTACTAGTAACCTTTACCGTTAAGTTCATTAGATGCTTATTATTTTTTAATATCTTTGATATGTAGTTAGAGAAATGAGGTTTAAAAAATAAAAAAAATTAAAAAATTAAAAAAATTTAATCTTTAATATCATTCAAAACAATTAAAACTTCGTTTAACCATAAAATATTTTTCTTTCCTCCTTACAAACTCCGTTGGCTAGATTCTAACCATTAAGCAAACACACGTTTCAAATTGCCTAAACAAATTAGTGCGGTGTATTATAGTTGTGAAACACATGAATCAACTTCAAATATCGACACGTATGACTTTTGTTCTTATATATTTCTATAGACAGGTGCATGAATGGCTACTATTTTTTCCCATTATCTTCAAGTGTATGATTTATATTCCACGTTCCATTAACGTAAGGTAACTTCTTGTTTAGATTATGAAAATAAGAAATAGAAAAGAATTGTTTTTAATATTTCTTGTATAATTTTTTTAAAAAAATAACAATTTTATAATTAAAATTTAAAAATAAAAATAAAAGTTTTCATAATTTAAACAAGGCTTAAGGTTGACATTTTTTACTTCCAAAAAATGGATACATATTTGGACGTACATGTAACAAAAGCCAAAGATTTGGTTAGTGCAAGTCCACTATAGCTATAGCTGGTAAGACAGATACGTCACTCTAAACACGAGTTGGTTTTTTGTTTTTTTTTGGTTAGGGATAAAAGACCTGCAATAATTCATATCATAATATTTTTACAATCACACAATCACAAAAGTGAGATAAGCGAGAGAGAAAGCATATGCCAAAATTGCAAATTAATTAATGTCTTGGAATCCCATGTGATAGCTTCTTTACAATCACACGATCCCATACTTACAAGTTAGTGTCACTGTATGTACTATAAACTATATATAAAAGCCCCTTTAATTATTATATGTTTTTGAGTTTGGTAATTCAGAAATAGAATCAACATTACAGAAGAGAAACCATAGAAATTAATCTGCACAACATGCACCCTATTTTCATTGCTTTATCTCTTTTCTGCTCTTCTCAGTTTTGTTGGGTCACACGCAGTGAGCAAAGAGAAAAAGTCATGACAGCCACAACACAACAGTTCAGAAAAAGGAAGAAGATACCAGAAAATCGTGATACACGACTTGATATAGCTAGAGAATTGAAAAAAAAAAAAAAGAAACGTAGTAGCATTTTTATATTTGTTTCCTCATTTGCATTATCATTACTAACCTTCTTTTCTTATTTTTGTGAGGCCACCACATCAGTTTCCTAAATTGTCATGCTTCAAGGCTGAACGTTTTTCCAACAAAATCTTCCTATTCATAAAATTCAAACGGATCACCTTTTAATTATGAATTCAATTTTAAATCAATTAAATTAACTTTTACAGACTAATAGTTGCTAATTAACTTACCAGGCATTATACTTCAAACTTTAAAACAGACAAAAAAATTATTCTTCCCGTGTGACATAGATAAAGTGAAATAAGAAGTGAAGTTGAAGTATGAAATTGTTTGGTATATATGGGAAGAGTGATAATTTGATAAGATGAAAGAATATTTGGAAGGATGGAGGAGATATTGCCGTTCATTACAGCAGATGAAGTAAACGACTATCTAGCTGAGTACACATTGGAAGGGAAATGGAAAAAGGTAATCCACTTGTACTACCAATTCCCAGATCAGGCACACACGGCAATGATCAACGACTCCGTCGGCACTGCGCTTCACGTGGCCGTTGATTTGGACGAAGAAGATGTCGTGAGAGACCTGGTCAACGCAATCCTCACGTCTGCGGTGACACGTGGAGGGGATCGGGTGCAGCAGGGTCCACATGGTGCAAAGATCGAGGCTCTAGAATTGCAGAACGAGCGAGGGGACACGGCTTTGCATGTGGCTGCATCCAGGGGATTCGCTAGGATTTGTAAGTACATAATTGGGAAAGATAATGAGAGGATTTATTTGGTGAGCAGGAAAAATAAGCAAGGAGAGACTCCTCTCTTTCAAGCTGCTATCAATTGGAAGAAACAGGCTTTTGCCTATCTTTCTTCCATTTCTCATTTCAGTGCTCCTTTGCAAGACCTTGTCAGAGATAATGGTGACACTATTCTTCACTGTGCCATCATGAGGGAATATTTTGGTATGTTTGTTTATTTCCTTCATATCTTATCTTGCTTCTTGCATTTTCATTCACTTACTTATATTTTATTTAATGAAGTCTGGTGTTTTTGTTTTTTATTCTTGTTATAGTTTTGGTCATTCACAAATTTAGTATGTTTGAAAGAGTGAATATGAATTTATTGAGTTAGAGACATTTAATCCTTAAAAATGTTAAGTTATTAAGGATGATGTCCCCAACACTTGTAAACTCTTTAATCTTTTTAATTTTATTTAATGTGAGACTTTTAAATTTAAATTCATCATTCATTCAAAATAATAATAAATGTGAAGATCTTGAGTTGACAAAACAAATGACCTATAGTTCTTCTTCGATGCCCATAACAAATTGAGGGCTCTAATGCCCTTAGCCACGTGTCGTACCACATGACAACCGGTCAAATTAGTCACTTAAGACTCGATCCCATGATACATAGAAGATAAAAAAAAGAACATCATTAAACTATTTGACACATTTAAGAAATATAATGTAACTTGTTATATTATATCCATAAAATATATATAAAATAAACATTTTCATTTTTTTTAATGCTAAACCCAATGGGCAGTGAGCTACATACTTTGGCCCAATCTATCCTCTAGTGGAAGTTTGTTCAGCTTGTCCAACAAGTCAAACTCATTTTACCACCTTTATGAATAAAAGTGTAGATGGTCCAAAAAGAAAGAATATAAAAATGTAGGAATCATGGGCTAAATCGTATTTCCAACACTTTATCTATTCTAAACACAATTTCACTTATTTTTGTGGACAATATGTTAATAGTAGTAGGATTTGTGGTTGATTAATGAAATTAATAGGAGTAAAATTTAAGTTTATACATTATGTGCCATTTAAAGAATTAAAAGTGATATTTTACATGCCCTACTTATCCAATTGAGTTAATCCTCTTCAATAAAATGGTTTTTTTTTTTTTAAATTAAGTTGAGATACATTAAAATTAAATATCAAAATAGTGGTGGATCTATAATTGAATTGCAATGACTTGTCAAATATGTTCTTCAATCAAACTTGTATGTGAAATTGAAAAATGTTTTATGTTTATTTTTGTTTTAATTATGTGTGAAATAGCAATGCAGTTTACTGATTTCTATATTGCTACATATGTGATGATGCAACAGATTTGGCAGTGATAATAGTGCATTACTATGATTTCCTTAGCACACATTTGAATAAAGATGGATTCACTCCTCTCAAAGTCCTTGCCACAAGGCCATCGGCTTTCAAAAGTGCAAGCTATCTTACATGGTGGAAGCAAATCCTCTATCACTGTAAGTTGTACATATCATCAATGTAAAATTGCAACTTGTGATGAAATTTCAACTGATTAATACCAGATATAAACAATTTATACTATATACTAGTTTTTCTTCCCTTGTCAAAGGTACACTTGTAGAACCACTGGACCCTAAAAAGGCAATGGAGTCAAATTTGAGAAAGATGCAGAAGCGTTCGGATTCTAATAAGTTTGATTATCCACAGAACTACGCCACATTATATCACTTCTTTTCAAGATCGTTAAGCTTGGCTGATTTTGGTAAGTAATCAAATGTGTGCTTTGAAAGTTGTATAAAATACACTTGTATTATTTAGAGGAATAAATACTAATTTGAGGTGAGAAGTCATCTAATTGGGTAGGGTTTAATTTTAAAAAATCATATATTTCACACTCCTATTTTGAATTGTCATAAACTAACTTGAGAAGTCATGTAGTATTAAGGATTAATATTAATCATTATATTTGATTATTTTTATAATTTTATTTTCACAATTGATTACCAGGCACAATATTAAGTTGCAAAAAGGAAGAAGATGACACAGAAAATCCAAAAACCAATAGATGTACAATTAAATTTGGAAGTGATCAGGTAGGGATTCTGCCACCAAATTATGAGACCTCTAAACAATTTGTGAAGTCTGCATATATGCATATTCTTGGCCTTACAGGAGCAGGTATGTCTTGGATCTTGTAAATGTTGCTTGCTAGCTACTTGTTTAATATTAATGTTGCACAAGATGGTTTATTTAATTAACCCAAAAAATAAAACTTTTTGAAGGGTTAAAGGAAATTAAGAAGACAAAGAAGAGGCACCAATGGAGTCGTCAACTCTTGAAGGCATTATTGAAAAGACCATATGCAGCATACACAGGGGGTGGGGGTGTGCCCACTGATATGGAAGTTGAATCAGATATGTATAATGTTTACAGTCAATGGAAGCAAGGTATGTGCATACTATTGGTTTTGTAGCAGCTAGGAATCTAAACAACATTTTTAACTCACTAACATAAATTTATATATCTTTCTCATTTTTCTGCTAAGAGTTCTTCCTGTTCAGTTTTTTTTTACGGATTATTAAGTTAAACACTAATAAAAACAATGCTATACAGTACGTATAAGTTTTCGTACAAAGTCAGCAAAAGAACTCTTTCAAAATAAAACGTATTATTTCATATTGATTATTGAACGTAAAAAATTTAGTATTGTTACGGAATCTAATTTTTTTATTAGTGTGATTCTCATAAATTTTATATCCCCTATTCATAACAAGACACGGTCCTCTCTACACAATGATATCTAATGTAGCATAATTAGATGTGGGAAATGATTTTCTCTCATGTGACATAGGGTGACATTCATTTCAAATTTGTTATCTGATCTTCTCTTAGTTTCTTGAAGTTTCTTATTTCTACTTTTAAATTACCTCACTTTTTATGTGCAAAACTTGAATAATTATATTTTTCTTGGGTTATTTATGTTCAATATATATAATAAATAAAAGGAGCAAGTTTTACCTTGGTTGAGTTGGCACTGGCAGGTGAGACCACCAGCTTGGAATGGTTGGAAGAGGAAAAAACTGATGAGAAAATAGAAAGTTCAAGCCGAGGTGACACAAAGAAGGAAACCGATCACCTTGAAGATGTGAAGAAAATTGACAAAAAGGAAACAACATTTTTGGTCGCAGCAAAAAATGGCATAGTTGAAATGGTGGATGAAATTTTGACTCGAATACCAAGTGTGATCCACAACACCAACTCAATGAAAGAAAATGTGTTGCTTGTGGCAGTAAAGAATAGACAACCCCGTGTTGTTGAGAGTTTGAAAATGAGAATGCAATCAAAAGAAGAGGTTTGGAATAACTTAATTCTGGCAGTAGATGAGAACGAGAACACCATGTTGCACTTGGCAGGATATGCAGGTGCTGGTAAGCCTTGGCAAATAGCTGGTTCTGCCTTACAAATGATGTGGGATATCAAGTGGTTTCAGGTATGCAATGCAGACACATATAATTTCTTAATTAATTTTACATTTCTCTACATCTGTCTAATAACTATGAATCACTGATATCAACACAGACACAGGAGATCAAAAATGATATAGATATGGACACTTTTAACACCGCTAATGTCTAAGAAATAGGATATGGGAACACCTCACATATAAGCATTTTAAATATTTTTTATTATATTCTAAGTTTATTATTTATAAATATTGAAAACAAATATACTTCTAATAATATAAATGTGTGTTCATTTTTTTGGAAGTGTCCTATTTAAGTATCTAAATCATATAAGGATATCATGTGATACATATCCAACACATGGGACACACCAAAATGGAGAGATGTCCCTCTTGCATATTCCAAATAGTTCCTCATCTATTCATATGTTGATGCTTTTAATTATGTTACCTCGGAGCAGTATGCAAAAAGCCTCGTGCCACAACATTTCTACTTTAGAAGCAACAAGGATGGCGAAACCGCAGGGGAAATTTTTGGAAAGTCACACGAAGCTCTTATAAAAGAAGGTGGTGACTGGCTGAAGGACACATCTGAATCATGTTCTGTTGTGGCTGCACTTGTTGCTGGTGTTTCTTTTACTGCAGCCAGTAGTGTCCCTGGTGGTACCGGCGACGAAGGTAGGCCTAATTTAGAAGGCAAACCAGCATTCGATGTTTTTGCCATTTCCTCTCTACTTGGACTGTGCTTCTCTGTCACTGGACTCATAATGTTCCTTACTATACTCACTTCTAGAAAGCAAGCCAAAGATTTTCGTAAAGATTTGCCACTTAAACTTCTCCTTGGCTTGAGTTCCCTTTTTTTGTCCATTGCTGCAATGTTTATTTCTTTCTGCACTGGCCATTTTTTCCTGCTTAGTCACAAGTACAAGATGGTTTTGTACCCCATTTATGCCGCCACTTGTTTTCCTGTGACCTTCTATGCTATAGCACAGTTTCCATTGTACTTTGATCTTTTGACAGCCATTTTAGTTAAGGTGCCACTTTCAAGTGATAAAGGAGATGATTTATAAGGGCTTCTACCTTATCATTGTTGGGAAAGTACTTGATTTGATGTGGTATTAGATTTCATGCATTAATCATCTTATGACCTTTGGCAAATATTTTTTTGATTAGTCACTTTCACAGTTTCACCTTTTTGTGTTTAAACAGAGTGATTTGAGAATGTTTTCAGGGGTGTGCCGTGTGCATTTGTTTGTGTAATAAATTCGTTTATTATAATATATGAGCTACGGCAAAGCTTTTGATTTGTAGCCACTTTTGTGCTGGTTGTGTTGTACAATTTGAGTTAAAGGAGAGAAATTGTACTTTATTGGTGTATTGCTTCAAATAAATTTTGTTACAAGTAGTAGTTATGTATATTGCCTTCTTGGGTATACGTTAATTGTAATACAAGTAATGGAATGACCGACTATAAATTGTATAAATTGTAATAAGAATTGAATAATGAAAAATCAATTATTCCAGGCTTAATTGCTGGATTTCTATTATTCTATTTCATTTTTATTCTAGGCTTAATTAAAAGGAGTTAATTAACGGTCTTGATAGCTTGAAATCTTGGCTCCTTTGGCTGGAACTTGAGAGTGGCATATAGGTTCATATAATCCTGAAACACAAACTTTGGGTATGTTTGGTTTGTGTCTTCTGCCTTGTCCAACAATGTTGGTGCAGGGTATATAACAGCATCATTCCCAGGGTTGTAGAATGATGCCACAGACATTCTTGTCCCATCAGTTTTGGCTATCACACGATGCTCCACACTCTTGTATTTCCCATTGGTTATAACCTCAAGTTGGTCACCAAGGTTAACAACAATGGAGTGTCGCATTGGAGGCACATCAACCCATTTCCCATCTTTGAGAAGCTGCAGGCCACTCACCTTATCATCTTGCAAGAGAAGGATAATCCCACCAGCATCTGTGTGTGCACGAAGACCCTTCACCATTTCTGGCTTTGGACATTCTGGGTAGTTTGCCACCTTTGTCCCAAAATTTGGACCCTTTGTTCCATAAAAAGCCTTCTTCAAGTAACCCTTCTCTAATCCTAGATTCTCACATAACACATCTAGCAACTCCTCTGCTAGTTTCTCTAATTTCTCAGCAAATTCCTTCATTGCCTCCTTATACTCTTGAGTGAGATCAGGGATTCCAGAGATGTTGGATTCTGGGAGGTGGCGCAAGAAGAATGTGCTCTCCCAATCAATGTCCTTCAATTCACCCTCTAACCCTTCACTTCCCATAGCCTCTTTGAACCTTTGCTCCATACATTTCCTGTAATGCTCTTTTGTCAACCTTTCCACACTATCCAATAATTCATGTGGTATTCCATGATTCACCAACTACAATTACAAAAACATCATGCAACTTGATTAATATACATTAATAAATTAAATGAACAGAAATCATCTAATGTACTATATTTGAGAATAATAAATGTCACTGATGGGTACCTCAAAAAATCCCCAGTTTTGGCAAGCATCTTCAATTTGGTCTAGCGTAGCTTTTCTCTCCTCACCATTGAGATTCTTCAAGTTAATGACAGGGAAATTCTCCATGTCTCACTTGTTTTTTTTTCTTTTTTGTTGTTCCTCTTAGTAATCTCAATTTGTTTATCTGTATGTGTGTGCTATTTATAGGAATGGAAAGAGTACTGCACGAGGGTAGCCAATAATTGAAATTCTGCTGTGCTTTATGAATCATGAGATGCATGGTTACTTACTTAGGCCAATCTGTGCCATAAGATCATTTTAAATGAGTCGTTGAATTGTCAACTTTTGAATCTTTGGCTTCATCTGGTGGCGAATCAAACTCAACTTTCCAAGTCTTTCCCTAATTTGTTTTGTGCTGTTTCTGCATGTAGTTTCCTAGAAGGTGGCTCAAGATTATGCAATTTTGAAATTTAACAGCATTAATTTATGCTGTGATTATTAAAGAAACGATTTATGAAGACGTGATGACTCCTTATTCATGCAACTAACTATTGTTGGTTTTGTTTTATTTGACCAGCTTTTATTGTATTTGTTGCAAATTGATATTCCAACAGAAGAAATTGTTTACATTGTTCTTGGCTGAGGTCCTAAGAAGTAATTAATTTTTAGTAATTGGGCGCCATTAATGGAAAATAACCGCATGACAAATTATTTTCAGAAAAATAATTATGGGTACAACTTTATACAAAAATTCAAGACTAGATTCCTTTTCATCACTTCACCAATTGGTGCCACCGAACACAGAAAAGCGATTGGACACATTTTCAGCATGTTTGGTTGACATATATTTCTCAGTTACTTTCAAACCAACGAAATTTTTCAAAAGTAAAAGTTAATTTTATAAGTGAACGGAATTTTAACGGTTTTAAACGGGATGAAGTATCAATATTAACTTTTAGATTTTTTTCATTTCCCTATCCTAATTTTGTTTCCTCAATTACATACCAAACATTCCCTTTATAGTAAGTTTAAATGCATTTATTATGTAAAGAGTAATAAAATTTAAAGAGCTGTAAATTTTAGTTTTTACACTAAATTTCTTTCTTTTTTAAACTTCATATTTTTATTTCTACTTCTTTCTATCCATGAGTCAAACTAAAATGATTTTTATAATAGAATTTTTTGTACATCTGTAACATATTTTCTAAGTTTGGGACCACGTAAAGAAAGAAATTGTAACTAAATTTTTAAGTTGAGCACGCATAAAAGGCATTAAATTATATTAAAGAATATAATGCTATGACTTTATGAGTAAACTTTACGGGTAAATTGTTGTTCTAAGCAATAATTCTAATATAATAACTAGTTAGGATTTCATATTATGTGTAAGATTTTTTTATTTTAATTAATTTTACTTTATCACCGTAAAGTGAATTCAACACTAAATAATATATTAAACAATATAATAGTACTAGATGTAAGAAAAAATGTAAAAAAGTATGTACAAAAAGTAAAAATGTAAACAATATTTTAACTAATGATAAGAAACAAATATGTAAACATGTAAGAAAATATATATCAATATTTTAATAATCCACATGCTACCTTAAAATTATATTCCGGTACTTAAACAATCAATCTACATAAATTTCGATAATCCCAATAATTCTAAAATTTAATAATAATTATTTTAACACTCTTTTAGCTATTAAAAATATATCGTAAAACTAAAATTACGTCGAACAATTTCTGATATATTTTTCACAATTTTGATAATTTCTTAAAATTTCATAATAATTATTTTAATAATTCAGAGATCTTAACGAAGCATTTTAAGGCTCAAAACATAATTTTGACATATTTAGGTAATTGTCAACTTATCAAAATACACCGCTTAAAATCCTATTTTTAACACTAGCGGTTTCCAGCTTTTAACATTGTCAGGTTTCAGCTTTTAACACCATCAGATTTCAGTTTTTAATACCTTTAAGTTCTAGCTTTTAACACTGTATATTTTTTTAGCTTTTTAACATAATCACTGAAAACAAACACCAAAGCCAATAGATTTTTATTAAGGAAGTCACATGCAAATAGATAAATATACTCTCCATCATTCAAGCTCACTACCTATAGTTATGGTGATCCGGCGTCGATACCGGCCCTAAGAACTAGCTACATCGGACATAAGCAAAAATAATACCTACATAAGAAAAAGAACCAGACTAACAAATGAGTAAATACTTCGGTATCTAAATGAGTCTAAGTACGGAACGTTAAGAGCACGACCACGGTCAAAAGGCAGTAAGTGGGCAACTTGCGCCTGCAAAAGCTGTTAACTCTGAAACCACTGATATAAGTCACAGTGCAACCTGCCATTTAGGAGACACTATAAATAGCTCTCATTTATTAAGTTAAACAACAATGTAACAACTCTCGTGATTCCCTTTTTGAGCTTTGTTATACCTTTTACACCATTCATCGTTTAAGCATCAGAGTCCCTTTTGCAGGTATACCTCCGGTGTGGTTTATCAAGAAGGTCGAACAAGAACGCAATCAAGATATCAAAGAACTTGGTATCCCCACTGGACCTAAGGGTATAATACCGTACTCCCACTGAGACAGTGTAAAATTGAGAGTTTGAAAGAATATTTGACACCAGTGCGGGACTAGTACTTCGTACCCTGGATACCGGCTGAATCATATGGATCAAGAGCGAGAAAGCTTACAGAGAGAGGGAGCTGTTGCTGGGAGTGAGACGTAAAGCACGAGAGATAGAGAGAGCATGAGAAAGGTGAGGCAAAACAGGGAGATAAAGACATGGGGGTGGCTGCTAGAAAAAACAAAGAAGGCATGAGAGGTTGAGTGAGATAGAGAGAGAAAAGAGAAAAGTGTTGTTGTACAAGAAAAAAAAAAGAGTTGAAGAGAATAAATAAAAATAAAAGAGGGAGTGAGAGGGGTTGGTTATGCTGGGGGAGAATAAAAAGAGAGTGTGGAGAGATAGAGAAAAAAAGTGTGAATTAAGAATTAAGAGAGAGAGAGAGAGAAAGAAAAAAAGAGAAAAAAAGAGAGAGGGAGGGAGAGAGAGAGAACTTATGGGAGGGGTAACGAGGGAGAGAAGAAGAAATTGAAAATATGTGTGTGTGTGTGTATATATATATATATATTGAACTGGTCTAATGTCAGGATGTGGAGTTCGTCCTTGCGACAGTTCTTAAAATAAGTTTCTAATGTTAGTTTTACACCGGTCTAGTGGAGATCGATATTATATCCTCTATTCCAGTGGAGAATAAATGCCTTGGAGTGATTCCTTATACCAACAACACCAGCCTTATGCGATGTGGGGCGAAAGAAGGTGTCACTTACAATAACACTCTGACGCTCAAGTCAATGAAAGATCAAAGGAATTTCATAGCTCAATCGTAAGTTCAAGAGAGAACGTTCTACCTTTCTTATGGTGATGCATAGAAATTTATACCTGGAAGTAGTGAAATGTCTCCTTGTTCACCAAGCTTTCCGTACATGATGTCAGTACTTTTCAGATCTCATGCAGAAAAGCTGACACATGAAAGGAGCGTGACCAAATGACTCTATCTACCAGTTAGTCACTTTGTAGGTTACTTGTTTAACATGCTAAAACATAGGTCAACCATGACCCTCCGTGTTTGAGTGGCTCACACCAGATATTACATGACACCAGTCATTGACAACAAATTTTGGTTGGTTAAATTACTATTAAGTCAAGGGGTCGATAACGTGATTATATATATATATATATATATATATATATATATGATGTTACAAAACCTTGTGATTTTTTACATGAAATTGATTGAAAAGAAAGAGCTATATCGGTGTAAGTATATGCTATTTTGGAAGAACGTGTAAAGGATGATAGAAGTAAAAAGGCATGATTAAAAAATGGAAGAGATTTAGTCTAAAAATAAGGCTTTGTGCTCTTTAAATATTAGTTACTGTCTCACATAATAGATGCAATAAAACTGACATTGGAAAGTAAAATTTAATGATGGGTAAAATGTGCCCCGGGACATATTATAGAAAACTCTGTTAGATTTTCTTATTAATATATTATTATATTAATTTAATGGATTAGCATCATTAAATTATTATATCTATATTGTTTGATTAATTATATAATATATAAATATTATAGATATAGATAGATTTAGCTATTGGGCTTTTGTTTGAATGGACCGTGATGGGTTGGCCCATTCTATGTGCCCAGTGAGAGGTTCCTGCTCTCATCTGAGGTTGCCTATATAATCACTATCCCATTAGGTGATTATCACACAGAGAGTCAGTAATACACTGGACATAAGGCACTCAGATTAAGAGTAGTACACGCTCACTATTGTGACTCATGGATCGCTTGTCTTCAGGTACGCCTTCAATCAAAACTTTGTTGTCATGATATGTGTTAAAATTGTGTTATGAATTGTATGTTCATAATAAGAATTTTTCTTCAATTGGTATCAGAGCCTCGTTTAACACGTATCATGAATGTTAAAAATTAATTGTAATTTTTTTTTTGTTTCCCATATTTTTCCATGTTGCGTTTCAGTTTCAGTTTTTTTTGAATGAATCCTTGTTCATGGATTTGTGTTTTTTTTACGCTGGGCAATTGATTCGTCAATTCAGTCTTCTTTCAATTCTGCCAATACAAGATATGGTACATGCCTATTTTTTTTTATTTTATCCAAGTATTGGCACGCTAAATTTTTTTTAAATTGGTGAATCAAAATTGCCTTAGACCCTGCCTCAAATTCTTTTTCAATTACTGTTCTTGGCAATTTCTAAAAAATTGATCAATTTGTTGTGCACATCAATTCGAATTTGTTATCAATTTTGTTCGTATTAGCAAATTTGTTCAAACGCAGTTACTGTCCTGAAATTCCAATTGGTCAATTGTCCAATTTTATCTTATTGTTGTACGTGTTAATTCGAAAGCTTGTTGATCAATTGTTCAAATTCTTTCATCAAATCCATGCGTTACTGTGCCAATTTGTTGTTTCCTTGATCTTGGCATGAATTCATGAAAGATTTGGATTCTGATTAGTCAATTCTTTCCAATTGCTATACGTACAGTGCACAATTTTCTGGTCATCTTGACTTACAATTGTTGTATGTGCTCATTCAAAATTTTCATTTTTTTTATGCAGTTGCCATTCTATTTTTTTTAACATTATATATATATATATATATATATATATATATTAAATTGTGACTGATTACGTTAAAATTATATATCATGTATCGTTATAAAATACTATGATTTGCCATAATAGATATATACTATTATAATTTCAATTATCAATCTATATTGATTGTTTGCCATAATAGATATATACTATTATAATTTCAATTATCAATCTACATTAATTGTTTGCCATAATAGATATATACTGTTATAATTTCAAATTTCAATCTATATTGATTGTTTGCCATAATATATAACACGGTTACAATTTTAAATTTTATAAGATATTATATATCTCTCGTAAAATTCCGTGTACCATTATTGTATATATATTTCCGCCATTATCATATATATATATATATATATAATATTATGCATTAGTCTCTTGTTATCAATATGCTCTTCTCGTTTGTATATAATAATTATAAAATATAAAATCAGTAATATTGTATACAAAATTTTGAATTATTCTGTACAAATATCATCCCACCTATCGTGAGATCATTTATACAAGATTTGTGAAAAAAAATAATAAAATAAAATAAGCATCTATATATAATATTACATTAATAATAATTATATCCCATCGATATATTGTTGTTAATGTGATTTGTTGAATACTATGCACTTGTGTTTTTTACGTCAATTTTGTACTAATGCCCTATCGGTGTTAGGATTTGGCGACATGAATTTTTTATGCATTGTATTCTTTCGTGAATATTTTTATTTATTACAACCTGAGACCCTTAGGCGGGATTATAATTAATAAGAAATTTTATGATGGGCACACTATATTTTGCATGATTTAATTATGCATATTGATTAATTTCTCGTATATCAGTATCAATGCTCACTCCGGTTAAAACGTTGAACGGGACGAATTATGAGGACTGGAAGGAGTCTTTAGATTTGTATTTGGCTATAACCAATATTGACTTAGCTTTGCGGGAAGAAGAGCCAAATGCTCTAGCTTGTTTTGAATCCAATGTTGTTGATGTTCCTCCTAATACTTGGTGGTTTGATTCGGGCGCAACTATTCATGTGGTGAATTCCTTACAGGGGTTCACAAGCCTGAGGAAACCAAGTGATTTTGAATCAAAGATCGTAGTAGGAGATGGAGCTAGAGTTCCTGTTGAAGATATAGGGGTTGTTTCTTTGTGTTTGCCCTCTGGTCATGTTTTGCTTCTAAAAGACGCTGTTTATGTTCCTTCTATTCGTAGAAACCTGATTTCTGTTTCTGCTTTGGACAAGTGTGGTTATTCTTTTCTGTTTGGCAATGGAAAACTGGACATCTTTTTTACATCTTCTGTTGTTGGTCATGGGGTTCTTTGTGATAATCTTTATATGTTGACTTTTTTTGATATGAGCGTTAATTCTGTTGTTGGGCATAAGCGTAGCAGGGTCGATGAGAATTCTTCCATGTTATGGCATAGACGCTTGGGGCATATTTCAAGGCCTCGTATTGAGAAACTCATTAAGCATGAGATTTTACCTGATTTGGACTTCTCTGATTTTGATGCTTGTGTGGCTTGTATTAAAGGTAAGCTTACTGCTAAACCCAGGAACAAGTCTGGGAGTCGTCGTGATGCCGTGTTAGAGTTGATTCACACTGACATATGTGGGCCTATTACACCCACTGCTATAGGTGGATATAGGTATTTTATTACATTCATAGATGATTACTCTCGTTTTGGCTGGATAGATCTTCTTCAAGAGAAATCATGTTCCTTGGATGCTTTTAAATCGTTCAAGGCTGCTGCTGAATTAAAAACTGACAAGAAGATAAAATGTGTGCGGTCTGATAGAGGAGGAGAATATTATGGCAGATATGATGAAACCGGAAGGAATCCAGGACCTTTTGCTAGATACCTCCAAGAATACGGTATCAAAGCTCAATACACGATGCCAGGTACACCTGAATAAAATGGAGTGGCAGAAAGGAGAAATCACACGCTTATGGAGATGGTGAGATCTATGATGGGTCCATCTTGCTTACCCGACTTTCTTTGGGGAGATGCCTTGAGAACTGCTGTGTACGTTCTTAATCAAGTGCCTAGCAAGTCTGTACCAAAAACTCCTTATGAATTGATGACTGGAAAGAAACCAAGTTTGAAACACTTGCGTGTTTGGGGATGTAAGGCAGAAGTCAGACCCTATAACCCTGCGATGAAGAAGCTTGATCTGAAGACTGTTAGTGGCTTCTTCATTGGTTATTGTATGGGTTCAAGAGGTAGCAGATTTTATTGTCCTTCTCACTCTACACGAGTAATAGAGTCTGATCGTGCAGTATTCTTTAGGGATGATTTGGGTAGTGGGAGCATTGCCTCACGACCAGTTGTCTTTGAAGAAGATAGAGTTGAAGTCCCCGCACCTTAATTTCCTGTTTCAGAAATCGATCTAACTCCTTTCATACCTAATAATGAACATGTTCCTATCACTGATGAGATTGTCGTAGCACTTGTGGCAACTTATCAAGATCCTGACGTTGCCATTGACCATACCCCTTTAAATAATGAAATTGTACCTGCACCTGTTCCTGTTGAGGCTGTGGTGAGAAGATCTCAAAGAACGCGTAAGTCGTCCATACCAGATGATTATATTGTGTATCTTCAGGAATATGAGTTTGATGTTTGTGGTGATGATGACCTATTAGTTTTGAGCAAGCTATCTCTAGCTCTCATGCTTCTGAATGGGTGAATGCCATGCATGATGAGTTAGCTTCTATGACTAACAAGAATGTTTGGGAGCTTGTTTCTTTACCGTCTGGTTGCAAATCGGTTGGCTGCAAATGGGTTTTCAAAACTAAACGTACACCATCTGGCGAAGTTGAAAGATACAAAGCTAGATTGGTGGCGAAAGGGTACAGTCAGAGAGAAGGCATTGATTTTAAAGAAACTTTTTCGCCGGTCTCGACAAAGGATTCTTTTCGAGTTGTTATGGCTATGGTGGCTCATTTTGATCTGGAGTTGCACCAGATGGATATCAAAATAGCTTTTCTAAATGGTGATCTTGTTGAAGATGTCTACATGGTTCAACCTGATGGCTTTGCTGAAAAGGGCAAAGAAAATTTAGTTTGCAGGTTGAAGAAATCCCTTTATGGTTTGAAACAGGCTTCTAGACAATGGTACTTAAAATTTGACCAAGTAGTCACTTCTTTTGGCTTCAAGGAAAATGCCTCAGATCAGTGCATTTACCTGAAGATGAGTGGGAGCAATTTTATCATCCTTGTTTTATATGTTGATGATATTCTTCTTGCTAGCAGCTGCATTGATGTTTTGAATGAGACAAAGAAAATGTTGAGTAGCCATTTTGATATGAAAGACCTTGGTGATGCTTCTGTTGTCTTGGGCATCCAGATATGTCGTGATAGGTCTCGTGGTACTCTTGGATTGTCTCAGAAAGGGTACATTGATAGAATCCTCAAAAGGTTTAATATGTACTCTTGCTCCCCGTGTGCCGCGCCTGTTCAAAGGGGTGAGAAACTCTCTAATTCTCAGTGTCCTCAGAACGACAAAGAGTTGTTTGAAATGGAGAAAGTTCCATATGCTTTTGCTGTTGGGAGCTTGATGTATGCTCAAGTCTGCACTCGTCCCGATATTGCTTTCGCTGTTAATACTTTGGGCAGATACTTGAGCAACCCAGGTTTGGGTCATTGGAAAGCCGTGAAGAAGGTCTTGAGATATTTACAGGGAACCAAGGATTATATGTTGACCTATGCAAAGTCTGATCAACTTGAAGTCATAGGTTATTCAGATTCTGATTTTGCAGGTTGCCCTGATGACCGTAAGTCTACTTCAGGCTTCATCTTTATGATGGCAGGAGGAGCTGTATCCTGGAAAAGTGTCAAACAGACAATCACAACTACTTCTACTATGGAGGCAGAGTATGTTGCTTGTTATGAGGCTACTCGCCAAGCTATGTGGCTAAAGAATTTGATTTCTGGCTTCCGCATTGTTGAAAGTATTTCTAGGCCACTTGTAATTTATTATGATAATACTGCTGCCGTACTTATCTCTCAAAATAATAAGAGCTCTACTCGTTCGAAGCACTTCGATGTGAAGTACTTGTTTGTTAGAGAGAAAGTACTTGAGTTTCAGACTCGAATTGAGCACATTGCTACTCAGAGCATGTTGGTAGATCCACTAACCAAAGGCTTGACCGTTGGAGTTTTTCAGAATCATGTAACCCATATGGGTTTAGTCAAGTCTTTTGATGTCTTGGATTAGTGGGAGTTTTATTTTGTAATCTGTTTATTGAAACTAGTTTTCTATTTTGGATATGTTATTATTGATGTCATTTTATTGACATTTTTGTTGCATTTTGGATGCTTGGAACATGTGGAAATGAAATTCATATTTCCTTATCTATACCGTGACTGAAATATAAACAATTGTGGTGTATAATGCATATCCTTATCGGATATGATTGTATGCTATTGTGAAATTATTATATTTCTTGGTATAATTAATAACTTGTAATAATAATATAGATTTTGTACTTAATAATTTAATAATGCTATCTGATCCGGTCTAGATACCGGCCCCCATACTTGTGACGTCAGACTGATCTCATATAAGGAAAACCGGTGTCCAGGTTCAACGTTACCACACCGGATATCCGTTGTCTGGTCATCCGCCCTCACTCCATGACAGCATCATTCATTTTCGCTGTAACGGTTCTGTGTTCATTGATACAGGATATTTATATAATTGTTAGCTTTTCCCTCATAGCAAGAGAAGAGCCTTTTGATAACTTATCAACGAAGACACTGTTTGTAGCAAAATACGTTACATCAATGGCTTCAGAAAGTAAGTGGGCGTGTCAACAGATTATACGGAAAAGGTGATTATCCTCTCCTCTCTCTGGAGGATTGTACTCTGATAATTGACCTACCCTCGTGACACATTCTGAAAGTCGAGCCACTTTGATGGACACAATATACACGCAATCAGAGATAAGGGACCCACCTGCATCCAACGTCTCATTTTTTCTCTTACGTTCAACTATAAGAGGCCATATCAACACACATGCATGGTATCGTTATTCTATCTCACACTTTACTGTTACTACGCTTAAGTATTCATTCAGTTCATGCACTTTTCTAACTTGAGCGTCGGAGAATCTTCGCAGGTGGCACCACCTTTCGCCCCCCTACAACGCGAATCGTTGGTGTAAAGGATCTCCAGGACAACAAGATCGGCCTCTCCCACTGAGAGACCGGATTAATACATCGGATATACACATTTCCGGTGTGCAAACCCTAAAAACACCTGCATCCTTGTGGCTGGTCCCACACCGGATCCTAGACGCCGGTCGAGACCAGTTCATTGGCACGCCCAGTGGGACTCGATAGAGTTATTCCCATTTTCGCAGAAGTTAGGTTGGCACAATGGAAGGTGACGGGAGAGATTTCGTGGAAGGTCACGTGGAGGATGTGACCCATCAACAGGCTGGGAGGAGACTCGTCTTCGAATCTCCTGCAACTCAAACCCGGAGGATGGTGCAAGTGCAGACGCCTGACCCTCGCGATGAGGTTATCAGGCAACTGAAGGAGGAGCTGATGGAGCTGAGGCGAGAGAGAGGAGGAGCTGGGGACAGAGTAGTATCCCATGCAGAGGATGCTCTCCATGCATCAGCGAGGGATAGATCCACCACCCTCCAGTATTCGAAGATCCCCACATATGAAGAGAGGGAGCAAACGCATGACTCTGGTGATAGAGTCAGTATCAGGAGAAGGGAGCAGGCGGTGGTAACTTCAGGGACATACAAGCTCAATGTCCCTTTCTCAAGGAGGTTGATGAATATTGTCATTCCAAAACATTTGCAAACAACTCAGCCATTGTCGATTGGGAAGTATAATGGAGAGTCCGACCCCACTAAGCATTTGGATGCTTATGTTTATGAAGCTATGTATCTGGGAGCAGACGAAGATGTCATGTGCAGAATGTTCCCAAGGACGTTGACGGAGGAAGCTCTCAGCTGGTTTAAAAGTTTGCCTTCAGAATCTATAGACTCTTGGGAGGAAATGGCTGCTGCATTCGAAAGCCATTTCGTTATCTCCAGGGATATCCCAAGAACTTCTCACACCCTGGCCCAGATAAGACAGGGAGAAACTGAGACTCTTAAGGAGTTCCTGAAAAGGTTTTACAAGGAGGCTGCGTTGGTCCCTAACCTCACGGAGGCCATACAACTCCATATTGTAGTGGAAGCTCTTCAGCCAGGTTCAGCCTTTGCCCTATCTTTGGCAAAGAGCCCACCTACAACCTTCGAGGAGTTTCGAAGGAAAGCTTCCAAATATGTGGGCATAGAGATGCATCTAGAGGCAACTGCAGCAAGAGTAAAGCCTTCTGTACCCGCTCAGCAGCCACAGAGAGAAAAGGAGAGAGCTAGGCCCGAGAAGCATGCCTTTAGAGAAGATTTTGTGAATGCTCATCAGCATCCACGAGATAGGCGCGTATCATCGTTCGATCACTATGCTCCGTTGAACACCAGGCACTCACAAATCATGAGGGAGGTTGGTTGGCCAACTCTGAACGTCTTTGGTATAAGAAAGCCAGCCCCAGCCAAGAGGGGTGGTAACCCACGTAAATACTGCACTTTCCATGAGCAGACAGGGCACAACACTGATGAGTGTAAGGCGTTAAAGAATACGGTGGAAACTCTCATTCGGGAAGGAAAGTTGAAGCAGTATTTGTTTAAGGAGAAATCTATGGATGAGCCTCACAGGATGGAGAAAAGGAATAAAGATCCTGATGATGAAGATGATAATACACGCAACCCAGCAAGGAAGTTCACTGCGGCTGAGAAGCAGAAAGGGGTAGTGATTGCTGAAGGTGCCCAACAAAGTAATATGCCCCAGCAGCAGAGACAGGGCAGACGAGAAGTGATTGAGATGATAGCTGGAGGATTTGCGGGAGGAGGAACATCAATCACAGCACGAAAGAACCACCATAGGATGATTCTGTCAGTCCAGGGTAAACCAAGGAATAACCGCCCTTTCAGGGACGGAGTGACAGCCCCGACGGTGTCGTTTACAGATGATGATTTCGGCCCAATAATTCCAGGAGGTGATGATGCAGTAGTGATTGTGGCCGTCATAGCCAATAAGGACGTCAAGAGGATCCTCGTCGATCAGGGAAGTTCTTGTGATGTTATCTTTTATAATTGTTTCAAACGAATGGGTTTCAGTGATGCAGATTTACAACCATACACACAAGAACTCACAGCGTTTAACGGAGCCAAGCAACCTACTAAGGGATACCTCGACACTTTGATTTCTTTTGAACGGGAGCCCGGTGCAAGAACAGTCAAGTCAAGAATTCTGGTGATTGATGTGGAATCCCCGTACAACGGTATCATAGGCCGTCCAACATTGAACGCTATGGAAGCAATTGTATCCACCCCTCATCTCCTGATCAAATTTATCGACAAGGACAATGGTGTGTCCTCACTCCGCGGAGATCAGGAGATGGCTCGATATTGTTATAACCTGAGCCTCAACATGGTTAAGTTGGATACATTTAACAAGAAGAGGAGGTTGAACGACGGAGGAACAGCGGCAGGATCTGTCAGTCTTATTGACCTAGATCCCAGAGCGGAATTGAAGATTGATCCACTCAATCCATCTAAGCCCACACCGGATGGTGGCTCCAGGGATGTCGTATTGGGAGATTCCCCAGAGAAGGTCACGCACATCAATGATAAGTTGGAGTCTGCTATGGAGCAATGCTTATTAGCCCTTCTGCAGGAATTCAAAGACCTTTTCGCATGGACAGCAGCAGACATGCCGGGGATGGATCCTGATTTCTGTTGTCACAAACTTGTAGTGTATCCCGAAACCAGACCGGTGGCTCAGAAGAAGAGGAGGTTGGGACCGGAGAAGCAGAGGGCAGCTTGTGAGCAAACAGAGGAGTTGTTGAAGGCAGGTTTTATAAGGGAGATACGCTATTCATCTTGGCTTTCTAATGTGGTCATGGTGCAGAAGGCTAACGGCAAATGGAGGATGTGTACTGATTATGTGGATCTTAACCGTTGCTGCCCTAAAGATCCATATCCCCTGCCCAACATCGATCGCATGGTGGATGATTCATCTGGTTACCAATATCTCAGTTTCATGGATGCTTATTCGGGGTACAACCAGATTCCGATGTGGGAGGGAGACCAGGAGAAGACTGCCTTTATCAACGACCGCGGTGTTTTCTGCTACACCGTCATGCCTTTTAGACTGAAGAACGCAGGCGCTACCTATCAGCGCATGATTAACAAAGTCTTTGAAGGGATGCATACCAAGCTGGTCGAAGTTTATATCGATGATATCATAGCCAAAACGCCCGCTGGAGGAGACCACATTGAAGATCTACGCCAAGTTTTCACTAGGCTTCGGCAGTACAACATGAGGTTAAATCCTTTAAAGTGCACTTTCGCCGTCCCAGCAGGAAAATTCTTGGGATTTATGCTGACTCAACGAGGCATTGAAGCTAACCCCGGGAAATGTCAAGCAATCCTGGACATGCAGAGTCCTAAATGTTTGAGGGAGGTCCAGTCATTGAATGGGAAAGTGGCCGCTTTAGCTCGTTTCATGCCTAAGATGGCGCACAGGTCCCTCCCCTTGTATAAGGCGTTGAAGAAACACAAGAGTTTTGAATGGGGAGAGGAACAAGAGCAAGCCTTCCAGCAGCTCAAAGCCGTTCTCTCGAGCCCACCAATTCTTGTTAAGCCTGATCCAGGCGAAATGTTAATCTTATACTTGGCAATATCCGACGAAGCTCTAGGTGTAGCCCTGGTAAAAGAAACCCCTGAAGGGCAAAGACCGGTGTACTTTACTAGTAAAACGTTTCAGGGGGCGGAAGGAAGGTATCAGAAGATTGAGAAAGCCGCCTTGGCAGTTGTTTGGGCATCACGACGGTTGAGGCCTTATTTCCATGCGCACCCAGTATTGGTAAGAACGGATTTGCCGCTCCGTTCAGTACTCAGCAAGCCAGACCTCGCTGGAAGGATGATAAAATGGTCTATTGAGCTATCTGAATTTGAGATTTCATATGAGCCTCGAGGAGCCATCAAGGCACAAGTGTTGGCCGATTTTGTAGTGGAAATGACTGGGGCAGACCCGGCGACCCCTCGAACGCATTGGACCATCTACGTTGACGGTTCGTCAAACAGCAAAGGATGTGGAGCAGGTGTGGTGGTAGAAAGTGATGACGGCGTACACTTAGAAATTTCCCTCCGATTCAATTTCAAGACCTCTAACAATCAAGCTGAATACGAAGCATGCTTGGCCGGTCTCCGTGCGGCAATTGATATCGGAGCATCAGCAGCGACCCTCTGCAGCGATTCTCAGCTGGTGATTTCGCAAATCCAGGGAGAGTACCAGGCGAAGGAACCACAACTTCAATTGTACTTGAATTGTGTTAATGAGCTGAAGGGAAGATTTGAAGTTTTAGAGTTCAAGCATGTGCCCAGGGAAGAAAATACCAGAGCAGATATCTTGTCAAGATTGGCAAGTACAAAGCAGCCTGGTAGCACAACAACGGTGGTTCATAGCACTTTGACATCACCCAGTATACCTCTGTATCCTTCTCTGAATGCTGTCATGGTGAGCTATCCATATGAGGATTCTTGGGTCATCCCCTATATTCGTTATCTGGCTGATGGTCAACTTCCCACTGATGAGAAGGAAAGGAGACGAGTAAAGAAGGAGTTGCCATATTTTACTATGGTCGATGGTGTTCTCTACAGAAGGGGATTCTCTGTCCCGTATCTTTCATGTTTAAGAGAGGACGAAGTTCAAGCGGTCTTAACTGAGGTACACGAGGGGCAATGTGGGCACCACGCTGGAGGCCGAAGCCTAATGAGAAAAGTCCTCAGGGCTGGATACTGGTGGCCCACTGTGAAGCAGGATTCCGCAGATTTCGTGAGGAAGTGCGACGCTTGCCAAAAATTCTCCAATCTCCACCATACACCGGCCCAAGAGTTATCTTCATCTGCTGTGCCTTGGCCGTTCTACCAATGGGGCCTTGATATTCTGGGTCCGTTTCCCACTGCGCCAGGAGGTATCAAATACTTGATTGTGGGGGTAGACTACTTCACCAAATGGATCGAGGCAGAACCAGTAGTGCATATCACTTCTGCACGTACAAGACGTTTCATGTACGAAAATATCATTGCTCGGTTTGGGGTGCCAGGGCGGATTGTGACTGACAACGGCACCCAGTTTACAGACAAAAAGTTCACGGACTTACTTGAAGGACTGGGGATAGTCCAGATATTTTCATCTGTTGAACACCCCCAGACCAATGGGCAAGCAGAGGTAGCTAATCGAGAAGTGCTAAAGGGGTTAAAGAAGCGTCTGGGAGAAGCGAAGGGAGGATGGACGGACCAGTTATGTCATGTTCTATGGGCATACCGCACTACGCCTCATTCTTCAACTAACGAATCCCCATACCGGTTGGTGTACGGGGTTGAGGCGATGATCCCAGTTGAGTTACAAACAAGATCGGCCCGTGTTGAGTATTTTTCAGCAGAAGATAACAACGCCAACTTAGCATCAGAGCTGGATGTCCTCCAAGAGTTGAGGGAAAAGGCTTTCGTCAGAGATCAGGCAATAAAAGCAAAGGCTGCACTCCGGTACAATAAACGTGTCCAGTTCAGAGCTTTTAACACCGGAGACCTTGTTCTGAGAAAGGCCAGTGTGGGGAATAAGTTCGCTCACCAAGGAAAGCTAGCACCAACGTGGGAAGGACCTTATAGAGTTTCGGAGGTGACTGGAAAGGGATCATACCGATTGGAAGAACTTGATGGAACCCCAATCCGCAACAAATGGAACACTCAGAATTTACGAATGTATTACAGCTAGTTGGTAAGACGGCGTGTACTCTTTTTCCTTACTTGAGTTTTTTCCCACTAGGTTTTCTCAAGAAGGTTTTAACGAGGCATAGCCTCAACGATGCTCTTTGTGTAATCTATATTCAGTTTTAATAAGAATACACTCTCACCGCCCTATCATTCTCACTTTTCTTATGTGTTATGATTTAAAGTCGTGGTTTAATACGCATACACCTCAGGACGGATGAACGCAACTACCTATTTTGTAGTTGATGTGATAATTCCTTGAAGAACGGAGGGAGACCCCCTAAGTCAGACGATGTAATTCCTCGAGGTGGAATGGGTTGTAGGGCTGGTCCTTTCTCAAGGCCACAAACCGAACCCCATTCGAAGACAACATGGGTTGTAGGGCTGGTCCTTTCTCAAGGCCACAAACCGAACCCCATTCGAAGACAACATGGGTTGTAGGGCTGGTCCTTTTTCAAGGCCACAAACCGAACCCCATGCGAAGGCTTGGGCGCAGTAGGCCGGTTCACAGAGAAAACCGCGCTGAACCCCGAGTAACGGGCGCAGTAGGTTCAGGATTAGCCCTGATCCGAACCCCGTGTTGAAGGCTTGGATTGTAGGATTGCACCGAACTCCAAGTACGGTTAGTAGGATCGAACCAAACACCGTGTGAAGACTTGAGGTGTAGGACCAAGCCGAACCTCAAGAGAAAGGCATAAAGCTTACCCTTGCCAAAGCTATACAAGATTCTAAGGCATTATCCGTCCTCAATTGTGGAATACCCATCCCAGAGCGGTTGAAAGCTAATGTACCCGCTCCACATCTTCGAGGACAGATAAGCATTTCTATCTTTTGAGAATTTAAAAGGTAATTTTGAGATAAACTCTCCCTTCCCAATGAACTTACACCTGGGGACAGGGCGTGCTTTAACTTAATTGTTATTTATTCATTACTATTTGTTGTCTTAATCCGGTGTGATAAGTACGCGTTAAGCAGCTTGGTAACCACACAGAACGGATTCGTAAAGCATTAAAAACAATAGTGTTTGGTACAACATTAAGTTATCCAACAATCATACATTCGACGCAAGCAGTTGAAGAAAAGCAACAGTGAATTTTATTTCCAAGAATAAAGAAATTATTCAGGTTACAAGGTAGTTAAAACTGGAGCTGATCCCAGTACACAGCTATGAATAAAGCATAAATTAAGGGGCCGGTGCTTGATCCTCCACAGTGGGCACTCCTCCCTTCTCCGCTCTGTCCTCCATTCCAGTTTGGGCACCTTCTTGTGCTTCAGCTCCAGAGGCAGCAGTGGACGTGGTAGGCTCCATACTTTGGCCTTCTGGGAGAGGAGGCAGTTCGTACAGAGATGCATGGGGCTCGTGGTGCGATCCGTCCTTGTGAACTTCTACAAGTCTTCCCCCATGGAACTCAAAGAACGGATCTAATCCGTACAAATTCAGCTTTATTCCAGGGTTACGATAGTAGACTTGACGAAGGGCCAGGCCGAAAGATTCATACGCCACATTTTTGCATATATCCAAGGCTTTGGCAGCCTTGGCCTTTGCAGCAGCTAGCCTTCTTTGAACCTTGGCGTAATCCTCTTCTGAAGGCCCAGCACTCGCACCACCCTTTTTGAGTTCATCAATTTGGGCTTGCATCTCCTTCCGAATAGACTCCCACTCCCCAAGGTCCTTGTTGCGACCATCCTCCATAACTTTGAGATCATCAGCAAGCTTAGCCGATCTCTTCTTCTCCAGTTGTAATTCATCTTCAAGGAGGGGTATGGATTTGTTCTTATTTTGGAGGTCGGCAATTTCCCGTTCTAGGGCCTTATTCGCAAAATGAACTTTGCTTGCCTCTTCCGTTTTCCTCTGGAGTGTTTCTTTAGTTTTTTCCAATTCCGATTCCACACCCCTGCGAGCTTCAGCTTGTTTGGCTGCCCATTTCTCCTTCACTGCGAGTTCGGTCTCAAGTTTTTCAACCTGATCCATATAATTAGCTTTCTCGCTCAGGGACTCAAGCAGGCCAGACAGTTCATCAAGTTGCCAACGCCCAGCCTTGCAAGCACCTCGGACCCCAGCAGCGTCGAGGGAAGGGCGGAGGCAATACCGTGCCTTTGGGAGAGTAGGAGGCATAGATCCTTGAAACCACAAATAATGAGAAAGGAAGGAGTCACGCGGAGGATCGAACGCCGGAGGAGGACCGTTCCCAGAATCCGGCTCTGAAGCATTTTGAGAAGAAGGTGCAGAGAACTCAGGAGCGGGTTCCTTTCCCTTGTTCTTCTTTAATTCGGTTTCTTCGGCCGTCCTCTGACGCTTCTTCACAGGGTCGTCAGAGGAGGGCTTCTCTTGATCGGCCTTCTTTACAAGATGCCTCTTCTTTTTCTTTTTCTCTGGGACGGCCTCCTCGCCACCCGCTCCAGCGGCCCCAGTTGCTTCTTCGGCTTCCTCCTCGTCGAAGAGAGGAACCTCATCTCCTACTGCAGAGGTCAGAGGAATGAGGGGAGTTTTGGTGGCGTTCCTCTTCGCCTGGATTTCATTTTCTTCAGAAGAGGAGTCATCGTCAGCCATCATGGACCTTAGCGACAACATTTCTGGGCAGGCCTTTTCAATTTGTTCTGCAAAACAAAAAGAGTTGAATAAGCATACAAGAAGGAAAATAACTAGAACGGTATAACCATACAACACAAGGAGAATAAGAGCGAATATTACGGAGGTAGGTGTTTTTGATGTCTTCCTTGGCCAGGAGAAGACGGCTGGAAAACCCTTCGAGGGTCTTTGAGGCCGTCTACAGGGCGCTCAAGACCTCAACAGAATGAGGGGAAAGTTCACTCTCATCTGTATAATAAGCACGGCTCATAAGAAGAAAATGCTCGTGCGTCCAGCTAAGGGGAAATTTGGTAAACCCCTCTTTATTTCGCCAGAAGACCGGCTTATTTGGTTGAATCCGGACCCGCGTGTAGTAGTGCTTGAAGGAGCGCCCATCTACCTTTGCGGATTCCGTATAAGACTTGAAATTTACAACCCTTGAGTCACTACGGAGTGTAATGAACCCAAGGCCGCCCTTCTTATTAGCTCGGCGGACCACTTGGCAATAGTAAAACAGCTTGGCCACAGTGGCGGAGAAGCCAAAATGCTCCCCCAAGACTTCCAGAGCCCGGACAAGACTCCAACCATTGGGATGTAATTGTGAGGGGGCACAGTCTAAGAAACGCAGGACGGCCATCTGGAAATCCGTCAGTGGAAAGCGCACCCCCAGCTTTAAGAAAACGAAGTCGTACATGTAGACCGACCTCGCGTCAGGGACGTTATGGCATATTCTTTCAGAAGGATGCGGAGCCATCACAGCGTATCGTGCTTTGTACTTCTTATCCGAGTATATCTTACAGCGGAAAGAAACTGTGCGCTCCTCCTCACTTGCATGGTGCGAAGGGATCTCTAAGAACTCCTCTTCCACCCAGCAATAAGGTTTTTCCCTGTTGAGTTTCTCCCAATCAAGCCGGTGTGCCACAACGTTGACACACCCTTCAGCAGAGCGGAGAAACGGCGTTTTTCCACGTCCTGGAAGATCCATGGTTGTGCAGGCGCGGTGGAATGCGTAGGTGCTGTGATAAAAAGCAACATCGTCAGAGAGATAACCCTCAGCACTTGACCCCTCATCAGAGCGGCTGGTAGCCCTCGAACCAAGGGGAACCTCAGAGCGACGAGTTGAAGAAGACGCTCGTGAGGAAGAAGCTTCGGCTCTCTCTGAGCGATGGCGCCCAGCCACAGGAGGATTCGCTGGAATCCTCCCACCACGGTGGCTAAGGGGGGCACGAGAGCCAAACCTCCCTCTATTTGAAGGACCAGCGTGTCCAGCTCTAGGGCGCATGATGGAAATAGAATGATTAAAATTGCAAGGAGTTGAAGGGAAGGAAGGTTACCTAAAGGAAGAGGATCTTTGAGAAGTTGAAGACGACAAGGAAATTCCAAGGAAATTTGAGCAGAGTTTCACTAAGTTTGAGAGCAAGTATGGATTTCTAAATCTGTTAAGAGTTCCTTTTATAGGTAACGAAGAAACACAGTGTTTCATCGAAGGTCACAAGGCTTGCCTCAAAACGCAACCCTTTCAAATTGAAACGACTCCGTCGCTTCACCACAAACGGGCGCGAAAACAGTAACGTTTCAGCAAACGTTTTCGCTTAATGGGCCCCCACCCAGTTTGAATCCAGGCCCAATAAGCTCAATCGACGGTTACACTCTTGGGCAATGATGGCTCTTGCATAAAAAACGCATTTATTGTCTAATCATGCTGTGCGCATTTAATGCCTACCAACCACTTTTCGAATACCAAGAGTTTCGATTTTCAAAAACTCTTGGGATTTCCGCTGCTTATTTTTATGCTGTCTGAATCCGTTGTACACAACGCGAAGAGGGCGGTCACTCGTTTAGTAGAGCGGACGCCACCGAGTTCCTAGAGACTTACAAGAATGTACTACCGGCATCTAGACTTCTCTCGAGAATTGTGTAGCTCATATGAGCAACTTAACAGTCCCTCATACAAGCTAGGGGACAAATGATCCGGTCTAGATACCGGCCCCCATACTTGTGACGTCAGACTGATCTCATATAAGGAAAATCGGTGTCCAGGTTCAACGTTACCACACCGGATATCCGTTGTCTGGTCATCCGCCCTCACTCCATGACAGCATCATTCATTTTCGCTGTAACGGTTCTGTGTTCATTGATACAGGATATTTATATAATTGTTAGCTTTTCCCTCATAGCAAGAGAAGAGCCTTTTGATAACTTATCAACGAAGACACTGTTTGTAGCAAAATACGTTACATCAATGGCTTCAGAAAGTAAGTGGGCGTGTCAGCAGATTATGCGGAAAAGGTGATTATCCTCTCCTCTCTCTGGAGGATTGTACTCTGATAATTGACCTACCCTCCTGACACATTCTGAAAGTCGAGCCACTTTGATGGACACAATATACATGCAATCAGAGATAAGGGACCCACCTGCATCCAACGTCTCATTTTTTCTCTTACGTTCAACTATAAGAGGCCATATCAACACACATGCATGGTATCGTTATTCTATCTCACACTTTACTGTTACTACGCTTAAGTATTCATTCAGTTCATGCACTTTTCTAACTTGAGCGTCGGAGAATCTTCGCAGGTGGCACCACCTTTCGCCCCCCTACAACGCGAATCGTTGGTGTAAAGGATCTCCAGGACAACAAGATCAGCCTCTCCCACTGAGAGACCGGATTAATACATCGGATATACACATTTCCGGTGTGCAAACCTTAAAAACACCTGCATCCTTGTGGCTGGTCCCACACCGGATCCTAGACGCCGGTCGAGACCAGTTCACTATCCAAGTGGGAGAAATGTTAGATTTTCTTATTAATATATTATTATATTAATTTGATGGATTAGCATCATTAAATTATTATATCTATATTGTTTGATTAATTATATAATATGTAAATATTATAGATATAGATAGATTTAGCTATTGAGCTTTTGTTTGAATGGACCGTGATGGGTTGACCCATTCTATGTGCCCAGTGAGAGGTTCCTGCTCTCATCTGAGGTTGCCTATATAACCACTATCCCATTACATGATTATCACACAGAGAGTCAGTAATACACTGGACATAAGGCACTCAGATTAAGAGTAGTACACGCTCACTATTGTGACTCATGGATCGCTTGTCTTCAGGTACGCCTTCAATCAAAACTTTGTTGTCATGATATGTGTTAAAATTGTGTTATAAATTGTATGTTCATAATAAGAATTTTTCTTCAAACTCATTATTTAATTTTTCATTTAGAATTTTAAAACATTAATAACTATTTTTCCCAATAATATTGAGAAAGAAAGTATGTTAAATACTCCCTTCATTTATTTTTTTCATGTTTCACATAGATTAAAAAAATACATTAAACGTATTTTTTTCTCTTTCTTTTTACTAAAATGCCATTGCTCTTTTTATAGTTAATAATCAATTAGTGTCTTCACATTTCAATAAAATTAATAAATTAATTAAAGATTATAATGGTATAATCCCTCTTGTCTCAAATATAAGCAAATTTTTGGGGTGTTTTTAGTTTCATAATATAAGTAAAAAATATATTTAATGTCGTTAAATGTTTGTTTATCAAATATATCATCTTTGTATATATTCTCAAAACAACTAATTGTTTCCGTTATATATAGTATTAAAAGTATTTAAAAAAATGACATCAAATATTTTATATCATTAATATAAATAACTATTTCTAACTAACATTCTTAATATGTGTAAAATTAAGTATTTTTGTTTATATATTTAGGATCGGGAAGGGAGAAATTAAAAAATTAACATTAAATATTGTCTTGGTAACTTGATAAACATCTAGAAACAAATGGGAAAATAAAAAAGAAAAAGAGAGAGTAAAAATAATTAATGTAGTGTAATAAATAAATAAGAGAAAAGTTTAGAATTATAATGTTTTTGAATATAAATTGAATATTGTGTTTTAAATATGGAGAAGCGAGGATGCGTATAAATGTTATTGTTGACACGTGAAGAAATTAGAATAACCTACGCCTCCGGAAAGTCTTGTCAAACTTTAATTTCTTCTTCTGCCTCCTCTCAAATGTGCAACATGTCTTGACATATTTGGCAAAAGTGTAACATCCTTAAACAAAACACATGTAAACGTGGAACACTAATTAAAAAATGTTTTATAATTTTACCAAGTAATTGATATAAACTAATACAATTGTTATTAAAACCAAACTGATTCGACCAGTCTGACCGATTAAACTATGAATCGGTTAGGTGATTGATTTGAGTCAATTTTTTAATACTACCTCTTCAACTACGGTTGAACCCCGATTTAATCACGATTTACTTGAACCGATATTTTTACTGGTTCAATGATTGGTCCAGTTCTAAAAACATTGACTACTACTATTACTCAACCTTTACTTACGTAAAGGTTCTTATCCTTTTTTTAAAATTACATTAAATTTTATTTTATTTTCTCGTTATCATAGTTTGTGATGTATAGATAAAAGACTATTAAATTTAAACTTGGTGATTTTGATGAGAAAAATACATTTTGATCGAGTTTAAAAAAAAAATTACCGACCTTATTGATTCAACTTTAGTGGAACATGTGTGAGTTTTAAAAAACAAGTATATGTCACATTATAAAAGTTTAGTAATTTTAACTATAATAATAATAATAATTAAATAATAATAACAAATCAATATTTTTTAAATATAATATAACATTAAATTTATTTATTTCAAGGCATGTTATCTTAATTAAAATGTACTGCTCATGTACTATTTGTATTAAAATAAATATTTATGCTATTAAAATTTAAGAAAAATAAAAAATAGTAATGGACAGTCAAGTCAATTGAGTTACAGTTGTTTGTTATATATGTGCATTAATTGGATCCTTTGAAGTTCAAATTTGAAGGCTAATTATTAATTCATTTCAGTACTTTCGTATGTGCTAATCACATGTGTTTTAAAAAGAAAACAATTAGAATTTTGCTAATAATTAGGCTAAATATATAGTACCATTCTTTCAACTTGGAACTATCTACGGTCCAACTATTGAATCCCTTTCAATTTTGTTAACAATATCTCAACGTATTTGAAAAAAATTCAAACTATAGCTTTGGTCCAATTGGCTTTGTTAATGAAAGATGATTACTATCACATGCATATTCATTCATTATGAGAAACATGAAGCAATATATTAATTTTCCCTCTGCATGAACCCATAAGTTCCTTGAAACCATTCATATTTCTTTATAACATACAATTCAAATGATCAAATACAAATGATAAAATCTTTTTTTTATTTATCAAAATTCAATGTGATTATATTCTCAAATTTGATATTATAAGTGGAACTAGAACTATGGTCATAAACTATTTTACATGTTTATGGTGACATTCACAATGTTTAGAACAAAGGTTAGCCGTCTTAATTGAATTTAGAAGCTAGAGACCATTAGTTGAAACTTATTACATGAGGTTTGTTTTAATTTTGTTTTGTATTTCCTAATTAAATCTTGGTTCAATTATAGTTAAGTAGTCAATTTGTCATGATTGAAGCACAAGTCAAGAACAGAACTATTATTCTTTTCTTTTCTTTTGACCCCTTCACCGTTTGGAGCCCCAAGCCGAAGTGAAATAACCATTGAGGAACAACCAAGAGGGTGGGACCCATGAGATATATTTTAAACTCGTTTAGTATTTAGTTAAAAAAATAAAGTTAAAAAATAAAAAATAATATTTAATATTAATCTTTCATGATGTTTGAGATATTTGAAATTCTATTAAATCAATATACCTTTTTTTTAATTGATCAAATCTCGATTTGATTAATTTAACAACTAATCAAACGAACCTTTTTCTATTTTGAAGACGAATGTAAGAATCCTATTTTTTTTCTCAAAATTGGGTGGCTAACCTATATTTGTTTTTCATTAAAAGAATATCACAATTTTTGTTATATATGATTTGGATATATCGAATTAAGACTTATGTCATGAGAGGTTAATATATATATATATATATATATATATATATATATATATATATTTCTATTGAATGACTTTAATTATATCTATTCAATGTTTTTATTATAATGAAACTTGTTAAAAAATTTATTAAAAATTAAAGTATGCATTAAATAAAAGTATTTTAGGAACATTTTTATATTTATTGAATTAAAATTAGTTAGATTCATTTATATTTTATGATAAAATTATTTCTTTGTTATTTATATTTAAGAAAGGAGTTGGTATTAGAAACCATGTCAGCAAAGCACTACTAAGCTGCCATACCATCGTTTTAAGTTCAACAAGACGTTTTGTGTTAAATAATTAAAGAAATATTTGTAATTAAAGAACATATTTTACATAATTAGAGGCAATTACTTGTATTTAACGTTGTTGTTAAAAAAAATCTCCCATCAATTAAAAATGTGATTATAAAACCTTTTATATTTAGGCTTTAACTATATACTACTGATTACGGAGATATATAAATACGAAAAACTTATTCTTTTTTACTTAAAAGTCAATCCCAAAAGCTGGGGCTAGCAAAATCGTTTTTAAGAAAAAAAATTATTTCACTTTTAATTTATATAGCCACCATGAATTGATTGGATCAAGAGGAATAAAACCATGTTCTCACGATTAAGGCAAAAGACGCATTAATTGAAAGAAGGAGAAGAACTCCACATGATTCCTTAATTGGAAAATCAAACAGAGAGTTAGGTATATATGTAAGTAATTTTTTAATGGATTAGGCTTTTAAATTGTAATCGATTTTGTTAAAATCATATATATAGTCTAAAAAACATACTATCATTTCCAAAAGAAACATCATATTACTGTTAAAATCATATTATTTTTGTGAACTTTGATTGCATTTTAAATAGTATTCATCATAATGTAAATATTGAATCAAGGATTAAACTTCAACTAACATGAGTTACTTGTCAATTCCTATACTCATTCAATGAAATTATTTTCAACTGAACCATATAACTACTGCACAAAGCATTAGCTCCTGCTACCTTCTCCGAAATCGCATTAGGATAAGTTCGATTCACGCACGTCAAAGTCTAAGAAAATTAAATGATAGAAAATTATTGTAGCAATTAGCAAATGTCACCAAAATAAATTGACCATTGAACACATATGTAATTCTACTCAAAGTTTGTATATCAAGCCAAAGTGAGTCTGTATATCATGATCCATGTGGCTTAAAACTAGTCAGTCAAATGTACCATTTATCATCTGTCATCCTACAATATTCTCCAATTCCTCACCTCACTTATATGCCTATATATAGCACACACATAGCTTCACAATATGCATAGCCAGATAAACAAATTGAGATTACTAAGAGGAACAACAAAAGAAAAGAAAACAAGTGAGACATGGAGAATTTCCCTGTCATTAACTTGAAGAATCTCAATGGTGAGGAGAGAAAATCTACGCTAGACCAAATTGAAGATGCTTGCCAAAACTGGGGATTTTTTGAGGTACCCATCAGTGACATTTATTATTCTCAAATATAGTACATTAGATGATTTCTGTTCATTTAATTTATAAATGTATATTAATCAAGTTGCATGATGTTTTTGTAATTGTAGTTGGTGAATCATGGAATACCACATGAATTATTGGATAGTGTGGAAAGGTTGACAAAAGAGCATTACAGGAAATGTATGGAGCAAAGGTTCAAAGAGGCTGTGGGAAGTGAAGGGTTAGAGGGTGAATTGAAGGACATTGATTGGGAGAGCACATTCTTCTTGCGCCACCTCCCAGAATCCAACATCTCTGGAATCCCTGATCTCACTCAAGAGTATAAGGAGGCAATGAAGGAATTTGCTGAGAAATTAGAGAAACTAGCAGAGGAGTTGCTAGATGTGTTATGTGAGAATCTAGGATTAGAGAAGGGTTACTTGAAGAAGGCTTTTTATGGAACAAAGGGTCCAAATTTTGGGACAAAGGTGGCAAACTACCCAGAATGTCCAAAGCCAGAAATGGTGAAGGGTCTTCGTGCACACACAGATGCTGGTGGGATTATCCTTCTCTTGCAAGATGATAAGGTGAGTGGCCTGCAGCTTCTCAAAGATGGGAAATGGGTTGATGTGCCTCCAATGCGACACTCCATTGTTGTTAACCTTGGTGACCAACTTGAGGTTATAACCAATGGGAAATACAAGAGTGTGGAGCATCGTGTGATAGCCAAAACTGATGGGACAAGAATGTCTGTGGCATCATTCTACAACCCTGGGAATGATGCTGTTATATACCCTGCACCAACATTGTTGGACAAGGCAGAAGACACAAACCAAACATACCCAAAGTTTGTGTTTCAGGATTATATGAACCTATATGCCACTCTCAAGTTCCAGCCAAAGGAGCCAAGATTTCAAGCCATCAAGACTGTTAACTCCTTCTAATTAAGCCTAGAATAAAAATGAAATAGAATTCCAGCAATTAAGCCTGGAAATATTGGTTTTTCATTATTCAATTCCTTTTATAGTGGATGGTTTGATTAATTACTTTGTATTCAACAAATAACGAAATTATTCCAATAATATATACAAATTCTTCATGGAAAGACAAGTCTTACCGTCATTAAAGAATTATTATGTAATTTGATAATGGTAAGAGATTGAAGGAGGAAGATAAATTTTATTTTTATCTTTTAGAAAATAATAAAAGAAAGGATAAATAAGTGTCATGGAGTTGGAAAATCAAAGCTCAAACTCTATCTAAATCTTGTCTATGTCAACATCAACTTATGTTGTTTTTATAGAAAAAGATAAGAGATTTTAAGGACAATAATAACAATTTGATTATTAGCTCATAATTAACATAGCGTGAAACTTGTGTTTATGTTAGCATCTGAGTCAAGAATTAAGTTAACATTATTGTTAGTAATTTTAATGAAAATAAATTATTTAAAGATATTTTAAAGCTTAAAAAACTGAATTAATAAAAAATAAACTTATTGACCTAAAAAACGAACTTAAAAGATTTAACTAGGAATTATTTGAAACACAAAGGATTAAATTTTTTTTACTAAATTTAATTTTAATTTTTTAATTTTTATAACCTTTAAAAATAATTTTACTATTTAATAGTAATGACTATCATAAAATCATGTATAAGAGTATATCTTTTGGTGCTTTCTATAAAACCTAATTACGTAACTTCAAACTTCAGAAAAATAATTTACTTATCTTTACACAGATGAAGAAGATAAGTTATTTAATAAAATGCATAAATTTATCAATTATTTTTATTTAAAAATCACCTTTAATATTAATAAAGAGGGGGTGTGACCTAGTTTCTTATGTCTTTTCCGCTGTTTTTTTCTCTAATTATTAAAAAAATGTGAAATGAAGTTCTCATATTCCATAGTTTTGAAAGAGGATCAATTTAACTAATAAAAATATATGTTGAAAAAAGTAATAAAATATGCATCATAAATTTAAAAGGATATTTTAAAAAAAACTAAAAGCAACTATAGAGATGATTATATAAGAAAGGAGCCAAGGAAGTAGAATGATAATAAGATTATTTTTAAAATATTTAAAATTGATATATATATATATATATATATATATATATATATATATAATTTGAAAAATGATAGTAAACTGAATTATATTTATCTGATATACAAATATATTTTACCCAAATGATTAAGAGATTAACATATATATTAATTTCAATATTAAACAAACATTATATTATTATGAAAGATGCATATTTTGATGCAGGTTCTGGTGTTGGGGTTTTTTGGGTTATTGCATCTTTGATTGTAGCCACCAAGCTTCGGTGAACTCCTCCATCTCTCTCGATCGCACCTTTCACTAAGGTGGCATCTCCTCAGGTTCTCTCTCTCTCTCTCTCTCTCGCTCCTCGATCTTCAATTCGTACATGCTCTTAATTCTATAGATTTCGTATTTTGACGGTGAAATTAGTTAATTGCCTTCCATGGTTTGAGATCTGATGCCTCTGCCTCCGATCCATTTTCTTCACGTTTTTCTATTCCGATCACTCTGCGTAAAATTGATTTTCTAAGCTTATTATTACTCATGTTTCTATTTGTTTGATTAGCGTTGTTTTATTTTATTTTATTTTTGCTACATTAACGTTATTATATTTTATTTTTGTTTAGCTTGGATTCATGACAATTCTTATCGCTCCTCACTTTTGATTAATGTGATATTGTACGAATTGGAGGAAATATTTTTATTTCGTATCTCATGTTCGGCTTATTGGTATAATAATAAAATTAATAGCTATTAGACTTGTCAAAAAATCACCAACTGGGTTGCTCTTTACAACCAAGGAAGGAAGTGGCTGTTAGCTGAAATACTAAGATTGATTGAGCCGCCTGTATGTGTGTGTGTAGAATTGGGATCAATTAACGCTAGTAATTTTACACGGAATACTTTTTATTGTATAATTTTCTCACAAATTCTATGTTTTGCCTTTGAATTAAAATTTTCTATTATGCAAATTGTACCCATTATAATTTACAAATGCTTTTTAATATTATGGTATTAAATACTACTAGCATTAAGAATAGAATGACTTCTTGTAAAAGTGGAGAGGTTTTCTCACGTGTTGATTTGGAGGTTTTGAGAGTAAAAAGAGAAGCTCTTGTTGTTGCACAATGTGTGTGGGTTATTTGGTGTTGAAGGCTGGAGAGGAAAGCTGGAATATTCGATAATAATTATTTGATACTACCTCAGCTCTGGGATAAAGTGCTATTGTTAGCTATCTGATGATGCTCAGGCAATGGATATTCCTGAATGTTTTCTTTCTTGGATGTTTAAACATAAACTGTTGAGCTTTGCTTTGATAATTAGCTTCTAGGGGTAGTTTTAGGGTTGTTTCGTTTGTTCTCTTTAGGTGGATGTCTGATCCTCTATTTCTTGTACATGTTCCTTTATTGTCTTCTAAATTTACTTACTCCTTCTAAGATAGGATAGTTAGCCAGTTAGCCACCCACACAGGTCAAGTGGTTGGTGTGGGTCTGGATTTTGGTTGTCACAATAAAATGTAAGAATGCAAATGGGATTTTTTGATTGATAGGAGATTTAAGGAAGTTGTGGGTTTGGTTTTCATTCTCTTTTCCTAAGCAAGTTATATGTTGACGAATCACAAACTAACTTTTATCTGATTAAAGTGATACATGCATATCCTGTATCATGATTTGTATATGAACTGTGCTCGACAAATTGTTTTAGCAGTTACTAACTGTTCCTTTGTTTATGGGCTATACTTTGTTTCTGCAGGTTCCCTAAGTCAATCGTCATTTTTTGATTGTTGAGGATGGTGTTGGTCTTGGCCCTGGGGGATTTGCACATACCCCACAGGGCACCTGATCTTCCTGCAAAGTTCAAATCCATGCTCGTTCCTGGCAAGATCCAGCATATTATTTGTACTGGAAATTTATGTGTTAAAGTATGTCCATTGTCCTGAAATAAGTTCCAGTTTTGGTCGTTCCCTTACTTTGTTGGAATATAATCAATTGTCTCTGCTGTATAGTTTTCAACTTCTATGTTATGAAAGAAAAAGGGAAAGGGGTGTGAAGGTCTGAAATTTTATCTTGTCTCATGTCTTTTGGCAAATAAAATATTTTCCTAAAATCATATAGGATCTGAGCTTGTTTGGCAAGCTTAACTTCATCACATTTCAAGTGTGTACTAGAACATATAGCTGTAGGATACATCAATTTTTCTTTTGTCTGTGTATATGTTGCATTCCATTGCTTTATCATACTCCATATTCTTTGGTAGAAATTGATGATGAATACTAGTGAACTAGTAAAATTGGTTATTCCCGGGGAATTGTATGGAATGTTTGTAATGTTTCATAGTGGTGAAGTCTTGTTGGGCTCAGTGGGATGTGCCTTGAATTTTGTGTAACATATTGTTTACAATTTCTGAGGGAAAGTTGGTATACTGCTCCTTGTCCCTCCCTCCACTCGTTTTTTTTTTGGTGATATTATGAAACAACATAGGGTTTCTTGTTTCTGTGACAGAAAACTAGTTAGCTACTCCCTTAAGATCAGTTATACTCAGTTATTGATGATAGCAAAGGGGTTAAATAATGATTTATGTTTTCTTACAATTAAGCCATTAGTTTCATGGGTACTATATCACATTCTTGTAGCACAACTGTTCATGAATTATGTACCCTTTCTGTACTGCATCAATTATATATCTGCGTCTACCAAAAAGAATTCTGTAGATTTGTTATGGTTCTATTTTTTAATATGCTATATGTTTTATTCTCATTAACTTGTACTGTATGCATGGAATTCTGAGTTTTTAATGGTTGAATGTATTGGCTAATTTTATGTCATTTATGTTCAGGAAATACATGACTACTTAAAGACTCTTTGTCCAGACTTGCATATAACTCGTGGTGAGTATGATGAAGAGACAAGATATCCAGAGACCAAAACACTAACCATTGGCCAATTTAAGCTGGGACTGTGCCATGGTCATCAGGTCTGTTTTTGACTCTGATATTATTTACCATTTTTCCGTAAATGGACCCAGGAAAACTGGGAGCATGGATCTCATTGGAAATTACATTTGATATATTGGTTAAAAAATGATTGGCTAAGATCTATTACTTGAAACTTACTTGGGTTGAATGAGACAGCATTTTAACTTTTCATCTATAACCCAGTATGAGGTTAATATATTTTACCTCCCATCAAAATCTTCTGTTGTGTGTTGCAAATAGCAGCCACCATTGACACTATACTGGCATCACACAAAGTTAATCACTTTCCACATACCCACACATCCCATATTTTATTGTCTTTTGGATGCTTAACAGGTGCAGTTTACATGTGTTTTAGCTGCAACCATATGCTGCTAGTGATCGGATCTTCATTGAAACTGTTAAATGTTAATGGTTTTGTTTAGTAGAAACTAAAAACTGTGCTGTACTATGCATTGATATGCGATGATTATGAGTTTTTAATGGTTGTGAAGGTTATTCCATGGGGAGATCTAGACTCACTGGCAATGCTACAGAGGCAGCTTGATGTGGACATCCTTGTCACAGGGCACACCCATCAGTTTACAGCTTACAAACATGAGGGTGGTGTGGTTATAAACCCCGGATCTGCAACAGGTGCCTACAGCAGCATTACTTATGATGTGAATCCAAGTTTTGTGCTTATGGACATCGATGGTCTGCGTGTTGTGGTCTATGTATATGAACTCATTGATGGAGAGGTTAAGGTTGACAAGATTGATTTTAAGAAAACATCCACAAGCCACTCTGCTCACTAAACACTAGTGTTTTGTCCCTGGTCTGTTTATCTTTCTTATTTGGTCGTCTAGTCTTTTTTTCTCTCCGTTGAACATCCAAAGGTTGTACTGTTTTAGTTTTATTTTGCTTTGTACACCTGTACTCGGTCATAACATAGGATTCTTAGTGTTGATTAATTTATGATCTTAGCCAAACTTATATTGGTTAGCAACCGCGCTGTATATATTCCTTTCCCTGGTGCGTGGCCAGAAGATGTGCAGCAAAAAGAAAATTGAATATAAAAAAGGTAATATAATATCACAATTTTTCTTTTGGTCTTAACACTATGAAATGTTAAAAACTGGTTAAGCTGTATATTCAATATACGATATGGACTTGGGTAGGTGATGTGGATATAAGAAAAATTTATAGGAACGGTATTACCCGGGGTTGTTCAGCTAATTAAGGATTCAAAATGTAAAGTATTAAATAAAAACTGAAGTCCTAAATTTTAAAAATGCTGATAGATTTTTTAATTAAAAACCTTTAATTTAATGTGACTGACGAATGCTGTATGAATGACGCCGTTAGCAACTAGTATGTTGTGTTAATTCGTGTTAACTTCCTTTTGTACGATATAATAATGAGTTTAAATAGTTTGAAATAGTAATATTTTATTGAGATAAGTACTATTAGTCTACATTAAAAAAATATTAGAATTATATTAATTTTCAATACTTAAATTAGAAAAGTAAAAAACCCTGTAATAGTATTCAAAATTTTAATATATTAATAATTTTCTTAAATATTCTCTTAATTGAAATAAGTAAACTTATTTATATATAAAAAAGAAATAAGTAAACGTACTCATACAATATTCATCAATAAACATTTAATTTATTTTAGTGAAGAGAGAAGATATAAACGAGTTGGACGAAGCTGAAAAGTAGAGAGGGAACATTTGTTGTGGCTTGTGGGAGTAGGCAAATGGATCCTCGAGTGTGGCACAAAGTGGCTGCGATTTCTGGTAATCTTTCCAAAGAGTTCGTCGTCTTCACTGTTTCATCATAATTCATTCATGGTTTGATACCCTTTTTTCTTAATAACTCAATTCACTGAATACAGGAGTGGCAGCACTTGGATTGGGAACCTATGGTGCCCACGCCTTCAAGCCTCAAAACCCTTCTTACAAAGATGTCCCTTTCTACACTTTCCTCTTCCCTAACGCCTTTCTTCTTCCATTTCATCATAAAGCTTGATTTTTTTTTCTTTATTGTCTTAATTTGAAATTCATGTGTTAAGGTTTGGCACACGGCATCGCTTTACCATTTGGTTCACACTGCTGCCTTAGTTGCTGCTCCAATTACAAAGAATCCCAATGTTGTAAGTTCCCATTTCTCAATTTTCCTTCTTTCTCTTATTCCCTTTTCACCCCTTTATATGCTCACTGTAAAGTGTTTGGGATATGTGAGACATCAATTTGTGGTTTTTCATTCATCATTTTCTTTTTCTGTAGTTTGGAGGCCTTCTAACAGCTGGGATCTTGGCTTTCTCTGGGACGTAAGTCCTATAGACCTTTGCTATTTAAATGGTTGTTGCTTGCATTTGTATTGTGCTATGGAATTATTGTTAGTTCTAACTATTAGTTATTCTTATTTTGAAACTAAAGCAAATTCCTTTTCAAGTTGCTTTATTTATTTATTTGGTCTCTTGTTAAATCTGAATTGAATAAATATAGATATTTACGGCTGCTCAAGTTTAACAAGGTGAGCTACATCTGACATTGTGGAAGTTTCTATTTAAGTCACCAAGGTTTAAAGATTGAGCCATTGCCACATAGATGTTGAAGAGGTTGTTTCATTGCTTTGGTATCACAAATAAAAGCTAACATGGTTGGATATCACAAATATTGTCTGAAATATTAGCACTGTTGGTCCAAGGGAATCCTCCTCAAGAAGAAATTAAGCATGTGAGTAGGGGTTGTTTAAGATTCCAAATGGTTTGTTTACATGTTAAAGTGATTAGTAGAAGTGACATGTTATTATGTTAATTTAACAATGGCGAGGAAACTGTCCCATAATTTTGTCCTGGGAACTGAAGGGTAAAGTAGGAGTTATTTATCCCAATGCTGGAGCCTGATATAGTTGCTAGCTTGCTATAGCTGAATCAAGGTTCGAGGTAAAAAAATCTATAAAATCAAATCACTAACTTCCCAAGTCAGGGATGTCAATCTAGGGATGGTTAAACTAGTGCTCCAGATGACAAGCAGGACATCAGTTATCTTCAGAGTAATGCTTATATTGTATCATATGGATGACAATTCGATCATTTTGTAACTAATTGCCCTGCTGGCAGTATAGTGTGGACTGGAGGGAGTTGGTCTGTGAGCTGTTTGCGTTTATTTCTAAGGGTATAAGTTGAGGTCCGAGAGAGAGAGAGAGAGGGAGGGAGGGAGGGAGTTTTGCGTTTATTTCTAAGGGTATAAGTTGAGGTCAGAGAGAGAGAGGGAGAGAGAGAGAGAGAGGGAGGGAGGGAGGGAGGGAGGCCAGAATTCATACAGTTCTGTTCCATGTTCCGTAGTGTGTGTTTTGCTACCTAGAGAGAGAGAGAGAGAACGCGGGGGGGGGGGGGGGGGGGGGGCAGAATTTGACTTTGAATTGGGTGAGGCTAAGCATTCTCGAATTGTGTAGGAATTTTACTTTCTTTACGTCTCCCTTGTATTCCTGGTACATTTTGGATCTGAATCTCACTGATTCATACCTGTTACTGAATATTCATACAGTTCTGTTAGGGTTTAGGATTGTGTAGGAATTTGACTTTGAATTGGGTGAGGCTCAGCATTCTCGAATTGTGTAGGAATTTTACTTTCTTTACGTCTCCCTTGTATTCCTGGTACATTTTGGATCTGAATCTCACTGATTCATACCTGTTACTGAATATTCATACAGTTCTGTTCCATGTTCCGTAGTGTGTGTTTTGCTACCTATCAACTTACAAACCTATAACACCTAAAATTGGGGGGAGAGAGAGAGAGAGAGAGAAGGCAGGCCAGAATTTGACTTTGAATTGGGTGAGGCTAAGCATTCTCGAATTGTGTAGGAATTTTACTTTCTTTACGTCTCCCTTGTATTCCTGGTACATTTTGGATCTGAATCTCACTGATTCATACCTGTTACTGAATATTCATACAGTTCTGTTCCATGTTCCATAGTGTGTGTTTTGCTACCTATCAACTTACAAACCTATAACACCTAAAATTGGGTTGTCTATTTAGTAGGTAGCAGGGTGATGTGAGGGGGTTTCAAAATTCCTTGGCCATGTACTTTTAGTGGAAAAAGAAGAAAAAAAACTAAACTATCTGGGTTTGATCCAAGTTGAAGAATGCCTCTGTTTGCAATCAGATCCCTGTAATTTTAATGCACCCAATTTGTGATTATTGGAGTCCATATCATCCCAAGAAATAATACACTGATCAATGAGGGAAATCTTTGTGGTTTCATTATAGAGAGAAGTTTTGAAAATGCTAGCAAAGTAGTCTATAATGTGACTTTCGGGTAATCCAAACAATTTGGAGTCCTAAAATGGAATTATTTCCCCTTCTTTATGCCACAAACTACAAAGGAGTGCAAAGTTTTGGAATTTAGAACCATTGTTCGAAGAAGTTAATTTTCACGCATTGTTTCCAATAATAGTTCTTACCACTTCACTGCTTGATGGTAAGCAGGTGGATGTGTATTTAACTTGTTAATTCTTGAGCAGAAGAATAGTTTTTGCTTTAAATTTTTGTAATCATACATGTGATATTCTGAGCTATCGCATGTTGTCAGATTTTGAAGTGTCTAACCCACAAGGGTCTGCCTAATGGTGATTGGTTTCAGTAGTTTGCTTGAGATCCTAGGTTTAAATCTCAGCACATCCGTTGGACGGAAAAAAATTGAAGTATCTTGTGTCAGATCATCCGGTTGGTTCTTGCATTTGGTTCTTGGATCATGGTCTGCTGCAATTTGCTGCTCTTGAACATGGAATATACCCTTTTGGGCTTCTCCAATAAATGAGACTAGTCTACAACAATATTGTGTAGCGGCATGCTCTGTATTTTGCTAGGAAACATTGGCTAAATAATTGGAATGATCATTCAACTGCATTCATCTTGGTGATATTGAAGGAAATGTTAAATTATACAGGTGTTATACTGTTGCATATCTTGAAGACAGGAAATATTCAACCTTGGCTCCATTTGGCGGCTTTGCATTTATAGCTGCTTGGGGTAGCTTGTTTTTCTAATGCTTCAACCCTGCTTTGGTTTGCGCTGTCACAAGTTACAACATCTATCTTATGTATTTTTGTAATAAGCAATTAACAATTTCCCAGTCCATTTACTTCATATTTGTAACTGCTGTTTTTTTTTTTTCTTTGCAAATGGTTTATGATCTATAATATATTAATGTATCTGATGTATTTCGGATTTGGTAATTAGGTGATTATATTTTGTCCAATGATGTTCGAAGAAAAACAACACATGAAAAAACATGTCTTAGCTATAGTTAGCTGTATGACTGGATATTCCCATGATCCTTCTAATATGACTAGATATAAAGTTAATTAAAAGTTTAAAAAACAAGTAATTTTTATATTATGAGTTAGTTTTTAAGATTGAATCTAAATTTTAAATCATATCTTAGCCTATTTATTAGACCACCTATGAGGGATGAGTTATAAGTTTCATGTTATTAGTTCATCTATATTTGTCTACACTCTAAAATTTTTATTATTGGGTGTGATGAAAGATTCACATTGATTAGAGATATAATCAATTAAGAATATATAAGGTGAGAATAATTTTTATCTTATAAATTATTTTTTAGAATTGAATTAAATTCAATACCAAATTTAGGAGTTGAAAAATGAATTTTGTAATATGGATTGTTCTTGTGGTGTGTTGGGAGTTTAGTGGTAGTAGATAACTATGAATAATCTATCATATTGTAGCCATAATATCAAACTTTGTTCACCCAATGAATTAGGAAAGAGTCTTAAATCAATCTCAGTTAAACCTAACTGAAAACCAAACTGATATTAAAGCTTATATCTAACCTAATTTTTAAGAGGTTTCAAAACCAAAACACATCTTGAAAATCAAGATAGATAGGATAATTGTTCTTTAACTTGTAATGATTAGTGATTACTAATGCGCAGGAGAAGTTTAAATAATACAAAAGGGACAATATTCTCTGTCACTGCGCTATGCCTTTTATTTTTTGTATCAGTTACGAGATTCACATTGAAAATTAAAAATTGATGCGCACGTAAAGAATAATTAACAATTCTTTATATATATACATATATAGAAAGAAGATCAATAGCATACAAAACCATATCCATTTTTGGAAAGCTCAGCTGTTTGGGTGAGAGCTACTTTTCAATATCAACCCCAACTCAGTTAAGTACCTATTTTTTATTATATAATATTTCAGTTTGCATTTTGCATTTGAATAAACTTGGAGAATAATTTAGTGTCACATGTATGTTTAATTTATAAGAAGTAGGGACAGTTCTGGAGACACTATATATATATATATATATATATATATATATATATATATATACGAAATTAAATAATTAATAAAATTATGGTTAATTGGGAGCAGAGATGGATGTTGCAAAAACTGAAGAGAACAACCAAGGAGAATCTAGTGGGCAAATGAAATTTGAATTTCCAGCAGCCCATGGGCGCACCTTTGTTGACAAGGATGCGAAAATGAAAATTGAGAGAGGTCTCAAGGGGGTCAACGTGGGGAGAAAAATTGACGTAGAACCTGGATATTTCCTTGACAATGGGAGAAGAGAGTCTCCAGAACTGGACTACCTTGCAGATGTGTATAATCGCATGGTGAGAGGTGCTTCAACTGCAATTACGACAATGGAGTTAAGGGAATTCAAGACCCCAATGGGAGACACTCTCATGCATGCAGCTGCTAGGTTTGGGAATGATGTTGTGGTGGATGAGATACTTCAACATGCGCCAGACCTTCTTTTATGGCATAACTCAAACCGTGACACTCCCTTACATACTGCTGCAAGGGCTGGCCATATCCTAACGCTTAACAAGATGTTGCTGTTTGTTCTTAATACCCATGGAAAGGACGCATTGTCATCTTTCATCCTTAAAACGAACAAGCAAGGGAACACCATGTTACATGAGGCCATCGTGGGTGGTATTGCTACCCAGATTTTCCAACTTGTTGAAGAATACGACAACCAAGGGGACTACTCCTTGTCACGTTTTTGTTATAACACTTTAGCATTAACTGTTGCTAACAATGCATATCAATCAGTGTTGTACCTGGCGGTTCAGGCTGGCCACAAGGAAACCGTTATGCGAATATTGGACAAGTGCCACGAATCTGCCCTACCAATGGGGTATTCGCCCCTTGTGTCAGCAATCCTGAACCGGGATCAAGGTAATTGCTCTCAAGTCTCAACCATTCTTCATGTATATGTTGTTTATGATCTCACATGATGATGATTAGTTAAAATGAGAAGAAAATAAATTTGGAGGACTATTTACAAATGCATCTTCATGTTTTATAAAATATTTGTGTACAGATATGCTAAAACTGATATTGGAAAGGAAGGCAGATTGGGTACATGTAGAGGATGGACATAGAAGGGTGGCTCTTCATTACGCGGCATTGAAAGGTTACCATGAAGGTGTTGTTCATCTACTTGGCCAATGTAAGTCGTGCACTATTAGAAGGGACCTCTATGGTTGCTTCCCAATTCATCTAGCGTCTCATGGAGGCCACTTGGAAGTATTTAAGATGTTGTTAGACTACTGTTTGGATCCCATAGAGATGCGTGACAATTTTGGGCGTAATATTCTTCACGTTGCAGCAGAAAGGGGAAAGCATAAGGTGGTAAGCTACATCCTTCAAATTAGTAGTAACACCATGCCTACTGGATCTTCATTTGAATGTGGTAAAGGCAGATTCATTCTGATGTTACTAAATGGAGAGTTTTTGTTGAGGTGGTTTTATGGTTTGCCACCACCAGCACAAATCCAAGCGCATTATCGAGTCTCAGAACTTAGTAAAATGATAAATCAAAAGGATAAGGATGGAAATACACCATTGCATCTTGCCACAATGGGACGTCATCCCAAAACAGTTTACACCTTAACATGGGATCAGAGAGTGGATCTTACTCTGCTCAACCAAAAGGGTGAAACAGCTCTCAACATTGTAATTGCACGCTCTGAATCTAATAAAGGAACCTTCAACCTTCAAGAGGTAATCCTAGATACTTCCTCTGATTTTTTAGTAGGTGCTTTTAACCACAAGGTGTGGTGTAGTAGTGTACTTCGTTTCTTTAGAACATGTGTGGAGCTTCGAATCCTACTGGTGGGAATGGAGTGAGATTACATGCTGCGGTCCCATAAACATTTAATGCGAGCTCAGCTTTGAGAAGGGATTAGTCATTGTATTGGCTGATAGATATCTTGAAATATATATATATATATATATATATATATATATATATATATATATATATAATTACTAGTAAATTTAAAAATCCATCACATGTTCTTATTATTAAATATTAAATAGCATAGTCGCTTCCTCTTTAATTACTATATGTTTCATCTTTATTTATTTATTTTGTAGAGACTCATATGGACTGCATTGAAGTCTGCTGGAACAAAGCCCAGCTCTGTTAAAATTTCACAAAGTAACTCAGAGCCAAATGAAGAAGGCCAGGAAAAGAAAGCAAGTGATGATAATGAGAGAAAAGTGGCAAGCAGTACTGAACCATTCAAAGACAGAGTGGAGACACTAATTGTGGTGTCCACACTCATAATCACAGCTTCAGTGGCAGCATGCTTATCTGTACCCGGTGAGGCAGATGGTGCAGCCAACAACCTTGATCTTGCCATGTTCAAGGTTTTCAGTTTTAGCATCACAATATCTCTGTTCACTTCAGTTGGTACCACTATCATCCTCATTTGGACAAAACTTGGGTCAATTGAACTATTGGCTTACGCTCTTAAACTTGCAATGCCACTGCTTGGAATTGCTCTAACCTCACTGTGTATTGCATTCTTGGCTGGTGTCTACACTGTTATTTGCAATGTCCGTTGGCTAGCCACCACTTTTGTGGTCATGACAGTGATTCTGATCGTAATTGTTGTTTTCTTGTTCACACTCCTTTTCCTTCCCTCTGCATCAACCAGAAAGCCCTTGCGATACATTTCCTACTACCCCTTTCTTTTTCTAGCATCCTTGGCTGAACCCAGTCATGAAAATCATATATAGCCTCAACTGGTAGGACAATAAGCTTGATCCCATACTAACATATATATATATTTCAAGATGTAAACCTCTTAAATGGTGTATACAAAACATTTTTCATGTTGAAGTTAATAAGATAGACAAGCTGGCACAGGATATTCTAACTTGGTCTGATTTTGGGTTTGAGGGTCAAATAATGCAATTCCATTAATAGAAGGTATAGAAATAAAAAAGTAATTTTCATATTTCTATATATGTAATATGAGAGAATGCCTCTGTTTGACCAAGGAAATGCAAGATATAATATTATTAATTAATCCATTCTGTTATTGTGCATATCCATCTATTAATGTACTTTTCTCAGTTGGTTTACTGCACTACATAAAAGTTTGGAAGAAAAAAAAACCTTTTGGGGCCCTAGGCAGCAAGGCAAGGGAGATGAGAAAAGAGAATCTTTTTGGTACACTTTTGTATGTCTAATTTATAAGAAGGTTCTAGACACTAACTCATCATATACTGCAATTACATTGAACATTGCATATTATAATTATATGAATATTTCAGATGCCCTTTACTTTCAGAAAATATTCTGAATTTTTATTTTTAATTATAAAACTTTCACCTTAATTTTTTTTCTAGAAATTTATACAATAAATACCGAAAACAAGATATCGTGTGATTCCAATGTCTTCTTTTATTTTACAAAATTATTATTTTGTTTGCTTTTTAAAAGTTTGTATATGTGTATAAACTTTTAAAAATAAAAAATAAAATAACAATTTTGTAATTAAAACAAAATATTTGTTTTGTAATTAAAAGTAAAAATAAAATAAAAACAAGAAAGGTTCCTTGGAAGTAAATTAAAATATCACAATTAATATCTAAATAAACTGTAGGATTTTATTTTGCTTTAATTCTTTTTCATTGTTAACGAGTTTTGTTTTTTAATTAATGTAGGATTAGTTTTAATTTTATATTGAAAAAAAATCCTGAATTAACTGCAAGCTACCCACTAGTGGCCGACCTATACATGGATAGTATCTTCCAAATCCTTTACTTCACAACTTAGCATTGCTTTTAACATGAGTTGATATTGATTTGCAATCCAACGAATTATATTTCTCTAATAAATCTTGAACATACTTTTGTTGGAATAAGAATATCTCATCATTTGTTCTCTTGATCTCAAAATCTAGAAGCGTTTCAATTCTCTAAACTCATTCATTTGAGAAGGCATAGACAAATTGTCTTTTGATGGGTGAATTTCTTATTCATCAAGATACACTAATATTATAGCTAGCTTACCATTGATCCCGCCCCATAAACTCTAAAGTCAAGAAGAAATAAGTTTACTAGTTTGTGTTGTGGAATTGAAATATTATTCCACTCATCTTCAATAGTAGTACATAAATAATTGTATTAAAAAATTACACTTACTAATTCTCAAGAAAAACTGGAGGAGTCACAAACGGTCTCACTTAATACTCAATCTTCTTAGATAGAATTTTTTATGCAATTAATAACACAATAATTCACAACAGTAACAAAAAATAAAGCTATTAAATAACCAATAAAGAACATCAGAATTTAATGAGGTTCGGATAATTTTGCCTACATCCTCGGACACCACTCAATTAATATTTCACTAATGAAATATTACAAATGAAGAGAGAAAAATAAACAAAAGCTTTTATAATTAACTTAGGCAATTGTGGAATGGATAATACTATAGGAGGGGGTTTCCTTATACAAGCTAGGAAGGCCCCCCCTTCCTTTAAATCTTTCCAATGTGGGACTTCCCACAACTAATAAATCTCCACCTTGGGAAGTTTCCACATTTTGCATCTTCAAAATCTTCTCCCAAACAATAGTAGTGTCTTCATTTGTTGATTTTCAACTTCTAACAATATTGATCAAGCCCAAATAGTATTGAAACTTGACCGATGTCACCACCTTTGTCAGTGCTGTTGGAATCTTCTGAAGTAGTACTCCACCTTCTTCCAAAATCTCCAGTACAAAGTGATGGCAAACATCAATGTGCTTTGTCCTTGCATGATAACTTGGTTCTTTGCTAAATGAATAGCACTCTGACTATCGCAATATATTTCCAAGTGCTCTTGCCTAATTCCAAGTTCATCAAGTAGACCTTGAAGCCAAATTGCTTCCTTAACAGCCTCTGTAACTGTCATATACTCTGCCTCTGTGGTAGACAAAGCCACTGTTGGTTGTAAGGTAGACTTCCAACTTACTTGTGCTTTAGCAAGAGTAAAGATAAAGACATAATCAGTAGTTGATCGACGCTTATCTAAATCTCTTGCATAATCAGAATCACAGTATCCAACTACACATTTGTCATTTTGTTGGGTCTTCTCAAACATTAATCTAACATTTATAATGTTCAGAATATACCGCAGAATCCATTTCACAGCTTGCCAATGTTCCTTGCCAGGATCATGCATATATCTGCTGACAACTCCAACTGCTTGTGAAATGTCTAGTCTTGTGCACACCATAACATACATCAAACTACCTACAGCATTAGCATACAGTACTTTTGTCATGTATTGTAACATCCCAGATGTTTTGATAATAGAAAATAAATTGGAAATGAGTAAATTATTATTTGGCTTATAATGAAAATGGTATATGAAATGTTAAGCGGGGAAAAGCAGTTTTAAATGAAATTTTAAGGAAAATGGCATCAGGACCCTGACGCGTAGCGTGTATGGGACGCGTAGCGTGTATGGGACACGTAGCGTCAGGTGCGATTTAGTGAGCTGACGCGTAGCGCCAGCGTCGCGATATGTTTTATAACAGGGTCACACAGAACAGAACCTGTAAACCCTTTCTTTCATTTTCTCTCTTCTCTGAGGCGATTTGGCTAGGGTTTTGAGGGAAACTTGGATTCTTGGTGGTTTTAGGCAATTTGGAACCAAGGTAAGGTATCTAGGGCCTCTAATCTTTAGTTTCTTCTCTTTCCCTTCATGAAATCCGAGTTTGCATGTGATGATTGGGGTTTTGATTCTGAGTTTCAGTGGCTTGTGAAGCTTGGGTAATGAGTTTGGAAGTATAAGGAAGGTAACGTACTAACTAATTTGATGTTTCGGTGACCGTAGGTGCCGGAACGAGTGTTAGGCAAGCGATCGACAAAGTGGACGTCGGAAGCGAAAGAGGAACGGTGAATCCAGCGGTTGTAAGACGCTATCCACCCCTTGAGCAAACTGTCAGAGCTCGGAATAGAGGTAAGGGGGTGTTCGGGTCATAATTAATCAGAATTGATATGAAAACAGAGTATGGGAAGTTTAAGAATTTAATAAGAGTTGTCATAAATAATATAAAGTAACTAAATATAGTAGTTGTGAATATATGAGTATGTGGAGTGAGATTAAATGGTTGAATATGAAAGAAATATGTTGATTGAATTGATTATACAATGAAATAAAGATTGGAATGATGAAAGTAAAAGATATATGTAATATTTCCACTTTGAGTGGTGTATGTATATTTGATTATGAATAAAAGTGTGGAATTTGGATTGTTGAAGATATATGCAATAGCATTGTATGGATGGGTTTGACAAGTCGGTCGCCCTGTATTGTGAGCACATGCCAGTTTCTGGTAGTTGCACATGTGGCTTATTGATGATATATTATGATTATGAGATATGATATGTAAATATGTGGTATGGGATGGCCAACGGTATGTATACCCCTTACTTTTTGGCTCCCGTGGTCTTTGTGCCCAGTTGAGCTACCCAGTGGTCAAGTCGGACCCAGTGGTTTGTGGAGAGCCAAGTCGGGCTCGGTGAACCAAGTCGGGTTCACGGGATGTCAAGTCGGACTCCCAGCTGACGGCCAGTCCTTTAGTATCCGGATACTAGGCGTCAAATTGCATGAGAGTCAGTTGTGACTTATGTGAATCTTATATTGATTGACGATGGAAAATGAATTATGAATTGAAAGTGTAATGTGAATGAATGAAAGTATGGTTTTAATAAGTTAAAGATTGATATGTATGTGTGTATTTATATCAATGCGGATAAGTGCAGGAAATCAAAAGAGAATATATAATAACAAGGAGTAGTAGGTATTGTTAAGTTTGATATTTCGTTCTATATTAATTATGATATTCCAAACACTCACCCTTGCTGTTGTTCAATTTTAGTGACCAGTGACAGGGAGGAGGCAAATGCCGCGGAGGTGCGCCAAGTAGAAGATTGATGCCAAGGATGAAGGGATGAATGTAATATATATATATATATATATATATATATATATAATGTATGATTATGTGTGTGATAGGTAACAGACTATGTGTGATGAATTTATTAGAATTATGTTGATATGGTGTGGTGAATTAATGATGATTGATGTGATGATCTATGGCACGGAGCCATTGACATGTGTGAATGTTGAGTGTGATGGGCAGGTGTTGCATTGATGCATGTGTGTTATGTGATTGATGTTAGAATAATGTTTGGATTGATTTAGGTAAGTTTTGCATATAGTTGGATATTGAATTTAAGGAACCGGATAGGTGAAATTGAGATTTGGTGGGTTTTAGAAACCCTAGTATGCATCAATGGGTGCTCCATGACATTTAGAATTTAGATGCATTGGCTTTTGGTCCATTGAAATCCATTTAGGATGTTTGGTGTAAGGGTTTTGCACCTAATTGGGTTAAAATATATTTCACGTATAAATTACACATATTTTGGAATTTTGGCAAACGGATAGCGCCAACAGTTCCGAAATGGGGAAAACAGGTAGCCCGTGAAGTTTCGTGGCAATCGGATCTAAAATGGGTCAATTAGGTAGATTAGAAGTTGGTAAAATAGTTTAAATGTGTAACAGCATCAGGTGCTGTCACTGTCATGCCCACGCTACGCGTGAGGCTGGCGCGTAGTGTGAGGTGCGCAGCAGAGGGCTAACGCTACGCGTGGGACTGGCGCGCAGCGTCAGGTCCCTGTTTCATATTTTTGGTTCTTTTCTAAATTAAAGGAACTCTAAGGTTTTGTTAAACTATATAATTATTATTTTGAGTATGTTTAGTAAAAATAAATATTATTTTGAAATGAGAAATAATTAAATTTTATTAAATGTGAAAAATTAGCTGTGTAAATTAATTAAATGGATATAAATAAAGGTAAATTGACCTAGGATGTCACAATTGGTATCAGAGCAGTTCTTTCTAGAGCCGGGGAAAATGGGCAGAGTTAGGAGATTGTTTGAGTCCTATATCAGGCTGTTTTGCATTTATTGCATTATGCTTGTGATTGTTTACGTATTAACAGGTTGACTTGGCATCATTCTCTTGGCACTCCGGGCAGCGTCTTGTTATGTGTTTATACATGAGGTAATTTTTGTACTCCCTGGTCAATTATTGGTTATTAATGGTGATGTGTTTTGGGATATTGTAGAACTAAAATATGATGGAAGGAAGTAGTTCTGTTGGTGGTGATGACTTCTTTGAGAGGTTTTCTCAAATGATGGGGAGGACTAATTCTGGTCCCACCCTTGATAAATTCTTGAAGAGGAATCCACCTATTTACAAAGGAGGACATGATTATGATGGGGCGTATATGTGGCTGCGTGACATTGAGAAAACATTTGAATACTTTGAATGCTCTGAAGAACAGAGAGTGCAATTTGCTACTTATCAATTGAAGGATGAGGCTCGTGTATGGTGGTCAAGGACTAGAATTCAGATGAATGCTGTGAATGAACCATTAATGTGGATGAATTTCAAGAGGAGATTTCTTGCTAAATACTTTCTAGATAATTATAAAATCCGTAAGGAGATGGAATTCCTAAAACTTGAGCAAGGCAGGATGTCAGTGGCTGAATACACGTCACAGTTTGATGAACTATGTGATTTCTATCATCCTTTTTCTCTTGAAGGAACTGAAGGTAGTAAGTGTGCAAAGTATGAATCCGGGCTAAGAATTGAACTCTGAAGTGTCATTGTTCCTATAGAGATCCGTGACTATCCTACTCTGGTAAATAAGGCCAGGCTTGCTGAGGAAGTGCAGTTACAGAGAGCGTCCCAGTCAAGGGACAAGAGACCATTGAAGGCTAAAGGATTCAGTTTTAAAAAGATGGGTAAGTTTTTCCATGGTGGCAAGTCTTCTGCTACATCTTCTTCTTCTTCTGGACGTGGATCTACTGGTCGTTCTGGTGGTCGTGCTTGTTATAATTGTGGTCAGAAAGGTCATTTTTCTAGACATTATCCTACAAATCAAACTGTTTGTTTCCAGTGTGGACAACCTGGACACCTAAGGCCCGACTGTCCACAGAGGCAGCAGCAAGGAGGACGTGGTAATCGGGCAAGTGCTTCTATGGTCCGTGGTGGGAATTTTCAGCGTGGAGGCCGAGGCGGCGGTAGCCGTGGAGGCCAACACCCTAGGCGATCTGATGCTCAGTCCAGTGGTACTCAGAATGTTATGGCTGGACGTGTATTTGCTTTTGATGCTTCTGAAGTTTCAAGAAATGATAATTTGGTATAGGGTAAGTGTCTTATCCATGGCTATCTTGTAAATGTTATTTATGACTCTGATGCAACTCACTCTTTTATTTCTGAGAATTGTGTTCGACGGCTTGGTTTGCCGGTAGTATTAATGGAGAATGCTCTTAATGTCTCCACTCCTACTGGTTCTACATTTCGAGCAACTACTATGTGTAAGAAATTACCTATGCAAGTAGAGGATCGATCTTTCCTGGCGAATTTGATATGTATGCCATTGAAGAATTTAGATGTTATTCTGGGTCTTGACTGGTTGTCTGTTAACCATGTTATGGTGGACTGTTACCGCAAGACTATAATTTTCTCTCAGGAATTGGACACTAAAAATGTGGTGAGTGATGTTTCTGTAATTTATGTTATTCTGTTGGCTTCAGAGGGGCGGTATAATCTTAAACTTGCAGATATTCCAGTGGTGTGTGATTTTCCTGATGTATTCCCGGAAGACATTCCGAAATTGCCTCCAAACAGGGAGATTGATTTTGCTATTGATTTAGTTCCCGGGGCAGAACCTGTGTCCCGTACACCTTATAGAATGTCTTCAGTAGAGTTGGCTGAAGTGAAGAAACAAGTAAATGATTTGTTACACAAGGGGTTTATCCGACCGAGTGCTTCACCTTGGGGCGCTCCGGTGTTGTTGGTGAAAAAGAAGGACGACAGTATGAGAATGTGTATTGGCTACCGACAATTGAATAAATTGACGGTTAAGAACAAATATCCTTTACCATGAATTGATGATTTGTTAGATCAGTTGCGAGGTGCTGTGGTGTTTTCTAAGATCGATTTGAGATCTGGATATCATCAGATTAGAGTGAAATCGGAAGATATTCTGAAGACAGCGTTCCGAACACGATATGGACATTTTGAGTATATTGTAATGCCTTTCGGAGTAACCAATGCTCCAGCTATCTTTATGGATTACATGAATCAGATCTTCCAACCATACTTGGATCAATTTGTGGTGGTGTTCATCGATGATATATTGGTGTATTCAAAGTCCATTGAAGAGCATGCACAACATCTTCAAATTGTTTTACAGGTGCTACGTGAAAAGAAGTTGTATGCTAAATTATCGAAGTGTGATTTCTGGGAAGCAAGTGTGAAATTTTTGGGGCATGTAATCTCTTGTGATGGTGTGTCTGTGGATCCATCCAAGATTGAAGCAGTTATGGCTTGGGAAAGGCCTAAATCAGTAACTGAAATCAGGAGTTTTCTTGGGTTAGCTGGCTATTATCGCCGTTTTATTGAAGGGTTTTCCCGCATTGCACTACCCTTGACTCGATTGACAAGAAAGGAGAATCCCTTTGTGTGGACGGAAAAGTATGAATTGAGTTTTCAAACGCTGAAGCGGTGTTTGACTACTGCACCTGTGCTTGCATTACCAGATGTGACGAAAGAATTTGTGGTATACTGTGACGCATCTAAGTTTGGTTTAGGCTGTGTACTGATGCAGGATGACAGGGTAATTGCTTATGCTTCTAGGAAATTAAGGCAGCATGAACAGAATTATCCCACTCATGATTTGGAACTCGCTGCTGTGGTATTCGCATTGAAGATTTGGCGACATTACTTGTATGGATCTCGTTTTGTGGTATTCAGTGACCACAAGAGTTTGAAGTATCTGTTTGATCAGAAGGAATTAAACATGAGGCAAAGGAGATGGGTGGAATACCTTAAGGATTATGATTTTGATTTGAAATACCATCCTGGTAAGGCGAATGTTGTGACTGATGCCTTAAGTAGAAAAGTATTACATGCAGCTTTCTTGATGGGCAAAGAACAAGAATTGTTAGAAGACTTTCGTGATATGAATATTGGGGTTATCATTCAAGCCCCAAATCAGATGGTAATTGGAATGTTGAAGATCTCCAATGAATTCTTAGAATCCTTAGCTGTGGCTCAGGAGGGTGATGAAGAGTTGCTGAAATTGCTTGACACTCAAGCAAGAGGCAAAGATATGGGATTAACCAAAGGTAAAGATGGAATTTGGCGATTCAAGAACCGTGTAGTGGTACCCGCAGAAGGTGATTTCAGACAAGCTGTATTAGCTGAAGCGTATAAAAGTTCTTTAAGTATCCATCCTGGTATCACTAAGATGTACCATGGTTTAAAGAAAGAATTCTGGTGGCCGGGAATGAAGAAAGCAATAATTGAATATGTGAGATCTTGCGTAATATGCCAGAAGTGTAAGGTCGAACATCAGAGACCTCCAGGTTTACTTCAACCCCCGAAGATTCCAATATGGAAATGGGAAAGCATTACTATGGATTTTGTATCCGGATTACCTCGTACTCGTTCTGGTTGTAATGCAATATGGGTAATTGTGGACAGGTTGACCAAGAGTGCTCACTTCTTGGCTATGAATATGAAATGGTCATTGGACCGGTTGGCCAGATTGTACATTACGGAGATTGTAAGATTGCATGGTGTACCTTCAAGTATTATTTCGGATCGTGATCCCCGATTCACTTCTAGATTTTGGGGGAGTCTGCAGCAAGAATTGGGTACTGAATTGAGGTTGAGTTCAGCTTATCATCCTCAGACTGATGGCCAATCTGAACGGACTATACAGACCTTGGAGGATATGCTCAGGGCTTGTGTACTAGAGCAAGGTGGCTCATGGGAGAGATATCTACCATTGGTGGAATTTGCTTATAATAATAGCTATCATAGTAGCATTGGGATGGCTCCTTATGAAGCTTTATATGGAAGACGGTGTCGTACGCCTTTATGTTGGAATGAAGATAGAGATGCAATCCATTTGGGACCCGAGTTAATTCAAGAAATGAATGATCAGGTGACAATGATTCGTGAAAAGATGAAAATTGCACAAGACCGTCAGAAGAGTTACTATGACAATCGTCATAGGCCACTTGAATTTCAGGTGGGAGATTGGGTATTCCTGAAGGTGTCACCTACTAAAGGTGTAGGCCGTATGATGAAGAGCCAGAAACTTAATCCAAAGTATATTGGACCCTACCAAATATTGGAACGAATTGGTGAAGTAGCATACAGATTGAATCTTCCCCGTGCATTGATAAATATTCACGATGTGTTTCATGTTTCACAATTAAGAAAATATGTTCCCTGTGATTCGATGATTGTACCTGAAGATTCCATTGAGCTGAAAGAAGATTTGACTGTGGAGATAGCACCTATTTGTATTGAAAGTTATCAAACTAAACGATTGAGAAACAAAGAAGTACCCCTGGTAAAAGTGAAGTGGTAAAATATAAATGGAGTGGTGTATACATGGGAACTGGAATCTGATATGAGGCGGTTGTATCCAAATCTTTTCCAATAAGGTACGTTGATTTCGGGGACAAAATCTCTTTTTAGGGGGAGTGGATGTAACATCCCAGATGTTTTGATAATAGAAAATAAATTGGAAATGAGTAAATTATTATTTGGCTTATAATGAAAATGGTATATGAAATGTTAAGCGGGGAAAAACAGTTTTAAATGAAATTTTAAGGAAAATGGCATCAGGTGAAATTTTAAGGAAAATGGCATCAGGACCCTGACGCGTAGCGTGTATGGGACGCGTAACGTGTATGGGACACGTAGCGTCAGGTGCGATTTAGTGAGCTGACGCGTAGCGCCAGCGTCGCGATCTGTTTTATAACAGGGTCACACAGAACAGAACCTGTAAACCCTTTCTTTCATTTTCTCTCTTCTCTGAGGCGATTTGGCTAGGGTTTTGAGGGAAACTTGGATTCTTGGTGGTTTTAGGCAATTTGGAACCAAGGTAAGGTATCTAGGGCCTCTAATCTTTAGTTTCTTCTCTTTCCCTTCATGAAATCCGAGTTTGCATGTGATGATTGGGGTTTTGATTCTGAGTTTCAGTGGCTTGTGAAGCTTGGGTAATGAGTTTGGAAGTATAAGGAAGGTAACGTACTAACTAATTTGATGTTTCGGTGACCGTAGGTGCCGGAACGAGTGTTAGGCAAGCGATCGACAAAGTGGACGTCGGAAGCGAAAGAGGAACGGTGAATCCAGCGGTTGTAAGACGCTATCCACCCCTTGAGCAAACTGTCAGAGCTCGGAATAGAGGTAAGGGGGTGTTCGGGTCATAATTAATTAGAATTGATATGAAAACAGAGTATGGGAAGTTTAAGAATTTAATAAGAGTTGTCATAAATAATATAAAGTAACTAAATATAGTAGTTGTGAATATATGAGTATGTGGAGTGAGATTAAATGGTTGAATATGAAAGAAATATGTTGATTGAATTGATTATACAATGAAATAAAGATTGGAATGATGAAAGTAAAAGATATATGTAATATTTCCACTTTGAGTGGTGTATGTATATTTGATTATGAATAAAAGTGTGGAATTTGGATTGTTGAAGATATATGCAATAGCATTGTATGGATGGGTTTGACAAGTCGGTCGCCCTGTATTGTGAGCACATGCCAGTTTCTGGTAGTTGCACATGTGGCTTATTGATGATATATTATGATTATGAGATATGATATGTAAATATGTGGTATGGGATGGCCAACGGTATGTATACCCCTCACTTTTTGGCTCCCGTGGTCTTTGTGCCCAGTTGAGCTACCCAGTGGTCAAGTCGGACCCAGTGGTTGAGGTGGAGAGCCAAGTCGGGCTCGGTGAACCAAGTCGGGTTCACGGGATGTCAAGTCGGACTCCCAGCTGACGGCCAGTCCTTTAGTATCCAGATACTAGGCGTCAAATTGCATGAGAGTCAGTTGTGACTTATGTGAATCTTATATTGATTGACGATGGAAAATGAATTATGAATTGAAAGTGTAATGTGAATGAATGAAAGTATGGTTTTAATAAGTTAAAGATTGATATGTATGTGTGTATTTATATCAATGCGGATAAGTGCAGGAAATCAAAAGAGAATATATAATAACAAGGAGTAGTAGGTATTGTTAAGTTTGATATTTCGTTCTATATTAATTATGATATTCCAAACACTCACCCTTGCTGTTGTTCAATTTTAGTGACCAGTGACAGGGAGGAGGCAAATGCCGCGGAGGTGCGCCAAGTAGAAGATTGATGCCAAGGATGAAGGGATGAATGTAATATATATATATATATATATATATATATATATATAATGTATGATTATGTGTGTGATAGGTAACAGACTATGTGTGATGAATTTATTAGAATTATGTTGATATGGTGTGGTGAATTAATGATGATTGATGTGATGATCTATGGCACGGAGCCATTGACATGTGTGAATGTTGAGTGTGATGGGCAGGTGTTGCATTGATGCATGTGTGTTATGTGATTGATGTTAGAATAATGTTTGGATTGATTTAGGTAAGTTTTGCATATAGTTGGATATTGAATTTAAGGAACCGGATAGGTGAAATTGAGATTTGGTGGGTTTTAGAAACCCTAGTATACATCAATGGGTGCTCCATGACATTTAGAATTTAGATGCATTGGCTTTTGGTCCATTGGAATCCATTTAGGATGTTTGGTGTAAGGGTTTTGCACCTAATTGGGTTAAAATGCATTTCACGCATAAATTGCGCATATGTTGGAATTTTGGTAAACGGATAGCGCCAACAGTTCCGAAATGGGGAAAACAGGTGGCCCGTGAAGTTTCGTGGCAATCGGATCTAAAATGGGTCAATTAGGTAGATTAGAAGTTGGTAAAATAGTTTAAATGTGTAACAGCATCAGGTTCTGTCACTGTCATGCCCACGCTACGCGTGAGGCTGGCGCGTAGCGTGAGGTGCGCAGCAGAGGGCTGACGCTACGCGTGGGACTGCCACGCAGCGTCAGGTCCCTGTTTCATATTTTTGGTTCTTTTCTAAATTAAGGGAACTCTAAGGTTTTATTAAACTATATAATTATTATTTTGAGTATGTTTAGTAAAAATAAATATTATTTTGAAATGAGAAATAATTAAATTTTATTAAATGTGAAAAATTAGCTGTGTAAATTAATTAAATGGATATAAAAAGGTAAATTGACCTAGGATGTCACATGTATTCTCGTTCTGCCTCAGTTTTCGGAGATAATGATAAACTACGCTTGAAATGAGGAGCAAGTAGGGTACTAACTGGTTTTGATTTCTCATTAACCCCAAAACGCTTTAATACCTTTTTCATATATTCTTTTGTGTCAAACAAAGCCTCCCCAATTTCCTATCTCTGCTTATCTCCATGCCAAAAATCTTCTTAGCTTCTTCTAGATCCATCATTTCAAATTCCTTCTTCATTTGAGCTTTTAAGTGTTCAATCTCCTTATGACTTCTGGATGCTATCAACATATCATCAACATATAGAAGGAGATAAAGGTAGGATCCATCTTGTAACTTACGCAAATATACACATTGATCATACTAACTTCGTGTGTATTTGTGCTCCATCATAAACTTGTCAAATTGTCTATACCACTGCCTTGGAGATTGCTTCAAACCATACAATGATTCTTCAAGTCTGCAAACCATTTTCTCTTTTTCAGCAACTTTAAACCCTTCAGGTTAGGTCGTATAGATTTCCTCCTTCAAGTCTCATGTAATAATGCAATTTTTACATCTAATTGAGCAAGTTCCAGATCCATTTGTGTTACCAAATCAAGCAATATTTTAACAGATGAGTGCTTTATAACTGGGGAAAATACTTTATTATAATCAACTTCCTCTGTTTGAGCATAGTCTTTAGCCACCAATCTTGCTTTATAGCGAACATCACTTTGCTCAGGAAATCTCTCTTTCTTTGCATACACCCATTTGTATCCAATTGCCTTCTTTCCCTTTGGAAGATTGACTAGTCTCCATGTTTGATTCTTATGAATGGATTGCATTTCATCATTCATTGCAATTCTCCACTTATCTTCTGCTGAACTTAGGACTGCTTCATCATAAGTGGCAGGAATATCTTCAATTGTAATTGGAGATGCATAAGCCATTGTATTTGTATAACACAGAGGAACTTTACTACTCCTTTTTCCTTTACATTTTACAGTTGGCTCTGTCGATGATGAGAGTTGCTGAGGAGGTTCTTGAATTGTAACCTCTTCTTCACTAGACTTCTCTATTACCATAGGAGCATTTTCATCTGTCTCTGTATTTATAGCTGGGATAACAATTTTTCTATCAAACTCCACCTGCTTTGGAGTTTCCTTTACTGGCTTCACATTCTTTAACATAGTAGACTCATCAAAAGCAACACCCATGCTATGAATCATCTTCTTTGTTTCCAAACACCAGAGACGATATTCTTTCACTCTAAATGCAATCCCCATAAATAGAGTCTTTTTAGCTCTTGGATCTAGCTTGGATTCCGTAACATGGTAGAAAACAGTGGATCCAAACACATGCAAGGAATCATAGTCTATAGCAGGTTTCCCACACCATTTTCCAAATGGCGTCAGACCATTAATTCCAGTTGATGGCAAACGATTCACCAAATGACGTGCATACGTCAAAGCTTCAGCCCAAAATTATTTGCTCAAACCAGCATTGGACAACATACATCGAAATTTTTCCAACAGTGTCCAATTCATGCGTTGTGCCACTCCATTCTGCTGCGGTGTTTCCTTGACTGTGAAATGTTGAACAATACCTTCATCATCACAGACCTTCTGGAAAGGATCATTCTTGTATTCTCTGCCATTATCTGTGCGAAGTCGTTTAATCTTCCTACCTGTTTGAGTTTCAATCATCTTTTTCCATGTAAGGAAAATTTTCAACACTTCATCTTTAGTATTCATAGTATATACCCACACATTCCGAGAGAAATCATCCACAAAAGTAACAAAGTAGTGTTTTCCTCCCAAAGAAGCCATTTTGGAAGGTCCCCATACATTAGAGTGAACATAATCCAAAATCCCTTATGTATTATAGATCGCAGTCTCAAATTTCACTCTTATTTGCTTCCCCTTGACATAGTGCTCACAAAAGTCTAATTTGCAAGCACATACTCCTTTCAACAATCCTTGCTTTGTAAGTAAGCTCAAGGATTTCTCTCTAGCATGCCCCAAACGTCTATGCCATAATCTGGTAGCTTCCATCTCATTATCCTCATTAGAAGCTGTTGCAGCAATCTCAGTAATTGTACTACCATGATAGTAATACAAATTATTGTTCTTTCGAATTCCTTTCATTACCACTAATGCACCAGAGATGACCTTCATTAGTCCTTCTTTTGCAATGATTGTGAAACCCTTGATTTTCCCATAGAAATTAGATTTTTTGTCAAGCTCGGTAATATTAAACATCAGTTAAAGTTCTAACTGATCCATCATGGTTCTTTAAGCGTATTGAACCAATTCCAGTGGTGGCACATGGTTCATTATTTGCCGTATAAACATTTCCGCCTTCTAATTCTTTAAAATCAACAAACCAATCCCAATTGGGACACATATGATGGCTACAAGCAAAATCTAATAGCCATACACTAGAAGGATTATCAGATGGCGCAATAACCAGTGAGAAGTCTGAATCTTCTTGACATTCTGCAACATTTGAATTAGAGATAACTTTCCCCATTTTGACTTACTTTTATTCTTTAACTTCGGGCAATCTTTCTTCTAATGTCCCTTCTCTCTACAAAATGCACATTCATCTTTTGCTATCTTGGGTCGTGACTTAGATCTCCCTTTCTTCCCTCTGGTTTGGGATTGTGTTCTTCCCCTAACAACCAGATCTTTTGTTGTTTCATGTATATTGCTTCTCCTGTCCTTCCTCCTTAGCTCATAACTATATAAAGCAACACAAACTTCACCTAGGGAGACAACAACTTTCCCATGGGGTAGAGTAGTTTCAAGAAACTCACTCCTTGGGAAGGGATCCCAACAACATCAGGGCCAAATCTTCATCCTTGAATGTCTCATCCATATTCACCAAATCAGACACAGACTGATTAAAATAGGTGATGTGATCATTTAAAGTGGTACCAATAGTATATGTGAATCAAAACAACTTTTTCTTCATATACAGCTTATTCTGACTACTTTTCTTCAAAAATTTCTCCTCTAGTTCCTTCCACAATTTATTTGTAGAAGTCTCCTTGCAAAACGCATACTTCTGCTCCCTTGAGAGGCACGATCGGATAGTATCACATGCTAATCAATTGGTTGTCTTCCATTCTTTCTCATCAACTTCTTCTGGTTTCTTCTCTTCAATAGAAATATCTAGCCCTTGTTGAAAAAGGGCATCTAACACCTCACATTGCCACATGCCAAAATGGCCAGTACCGTCAAAAATTTTAACGGACAATTTTGTGTTCCCCACTCTCGTCAGAATAGATGAGGAAGACTCTGTTTTTTAGGTGGATGTTCCTTCTTCGTTAGTTTTCTTTTGCTCACTCAGTTTGGTAATTAATAACTATCAATATGCGGAACACCTGAAGCCTAATAGAATCTTTTCTAATGTGACAGATCAGTCTATACTGCAATCACAGAGCATACTTTGAAACTAATTGGATTTGATACCAATTTATGGAATTGCAATATTATTCCACCCATCTTCAATAGTAGTGTGTAAATAATTATACTAAAAAATTACACTTGCTAATTCCCAAGAAAGACTAGAGGGGTCACAAACGATCCTACTTAATACTCAATCTTCTTAGATAGAATTTTATATGCAATTAATAACACAATAATTCATAACAACTACCAAAAATAAAGCTATTAAATAACCAATAAAGAACTTCAAAATTTAACTAGGTTCCACTAAATTTGCCTACGTCATCGGACACTGTAACATCCCATTTTCATCACAAATAGGAAATAGATATTAATATATCTTTCTTGAGAAATACTTACTATAAGTTAGTTTATTATTATCATTTTTTTATATTGGTATTTATATTTAATTATTTGTTTTATTTAAATAATAATAAAAAAAATAAAAATATTTCTGAATGAGAATTTTAAAATGACTTAATTAGTATTCACTAATTAAGAAAATTATATTAAGAATTTTTAATATCTTTATTATTCATCATTTTTATTTTATGTTCTTATATTTATGTTTTTACATATTTAATATTTAACTCTTATTAGAATTTTAAAATAAAATTTGGAAAGAATTATACTATGGTTCTTTAGAACTTTTTGATCTACATAATATTTATGATTTTTTGGAATTTTTTGAAAATTTTGAATTATTTTAATAAAATAATATATTTTAAATAATTTTAAATTCATATAAAGTTGCTTAAAATTAAAAATATTTACAAGAATGTAAAGTTAAATTATAAGAAAATTTTCTAAAATCTATTTCAAGTAGACTTATCTAAAAATTATCGATTTGAGTAAAATCTTGATTTTTACCAATCGTAAAAAAATTGAAAACGTACTAATAAATTTTTATTAACAGAAAATTTTAGATTTTTAAAATTTAAACTTTATATTACTTATCATAAAATTAGTGAGAACCGATATAATATCGCTAAATTTCAAAAAGGATTAATTTTAAATATTTAAAATATACCAAGTGAAAGGTTATTATTTGGCTTAATAATTCTGCCGACATTTACTATGCAAAACACTGTACATGTATGAAATTTTCAAAAGTTGCACAGTAACCAGGTTTTAAATTTCAAAAAACGCATAGTACTTTTATATTAAAATAATAGAATGCATAGTAAATTTTTTTCCTATAAATACCGAAGGAATTCTTCTTTAGAATTCACAATTTCAGATTAAGTTTTCTTAATATAGTAGTGTTAGTGAGATAGTGGTGGAAGTAAGAGAGAGAAATAAATTTTTTGGAAGAAGGTTCTGCTAAAATTCTAATAGTAACACTATTTCAATAGTAAATTACTATTTCAATAGTAAATTACTATTCAAATAGTAAATTACTATTTACTATTACTATTTACCTTTACTGTTACTATTTACCTTTACTATTCACGTTTTACTATTTACCGTTACTATTCACGATTTACTATTTACCGTTACTATTCACGTTTTACTATTTACTGTTACTATTCATGTTTTACTATTTACTGCTACTATTTACTATTACTATTCACTATTCACTATTCAAATTTTACCATTTTTATTTTAAACAGTAATCTTAATTTTCATTTTGTAATTATATTAAAATGAAATTGGTATGTTTTAGAACTCAGAGACGAGGCGCGCACGGATTTTCAATAACGAATCGGTATACAAGAGGTAAGGGGGAGTAAGATAAGAATATAATATGAAAGACATAAGAATAAAGGGAGGAGTCCCCTACTCCTTTTAAATTTAATAATATTATTATTTTAAAGTAATAACTTCTCAACTTAAAATTTATAATAAATTTAATATATTGTGTAACTTATTCTGAAATATCTATGCATGGATCTGAATTATTATAATTTATACGGACTGGACTAAACCTATGCAAGGACTTGGACTTTTATATCCTATATGGATCGAACTAAACCTATGTAAGGACTTGGACTATTATGACTTGTCTAGACTGAACTATACCTATGCGAAGACTGGATTATATATATGGACTTATATAGACATGTGCGAGGAATGGACTATAAGGACTCAAAATCAAATCTACTAATTTAAATAACCATTAAAATTTGAATTATAATTATGAGCGATATTTAGTTGATTTGACTTGATTATAATTAATTGTATTTGATTTTGATTAATGATATTGTATTAGACTGTGATTGATAATATGCAATTATGATTGATGATATTTGATTGTGATTGATGAGATTACTATACTTGATTGTGGTTGATGAATGATTGATGACCTTGTGATATGAAGTTTGAGCATATAGCAAGCATGACGGAAAGTTAAAACTCAGTAAGAATTTTCTTACCTTACTCTTTAAATTTTTATTCCAAGAGAAAGTATTTTATAATTATTTTAGTCTTTTATTTCTTCTTAGAAATAATTTTCACTAAATTTATTTTTAATTTCAATAATAAAATCTAGTATTAGAAAGAAGTTATTTTATGAAAATCAGAGGTTGAGATAATTAATTCTTGAATTAAAGAAAATTTTTATAGTTTTTAAGTATTCTTAGTTAATGATTTTAAATTATTTTCTTTAGAAATTAGAAGTTTAAAGTAAATTATTTTGGTTTTCCCCAACGAAATAACTAAAGAATATTTTGTCGAGATTTCTAAAACTCAATCTAGTTAAGATTCAAATTGAGAAAGATTATGTAAATATGTGAAGATTTTTAAGAGAAAGTTTTGAGATATTTAAGGCTTGGAAACTTAATTTTGGTAAGATCTGAATTTGAAGACTGTACTAAATTATTTCAGTATAACAGAAGTTCAAAGAAGAACTTATGGGAATGTACAGTTTATTGTGATGATTTTGTGAACCTTTATGATATTTAATAATTGGGTTTCTAAAAGTCTTAACAACTAAATATGCGAGTAGTTCATGCATCATGAATCTTTAAAGAGAAATGAGATGTGATATTGCCTGGGGACGGATTATAGAAACCGAGGATACATTAGAGGAGGCTTAATTGCGAGCCTTAGGGTGTGAAAGGGTGCTTCAGGTGACCTGGGGTCGCTCCCTAGTGTCGGGTACTTTCACAATAAAAACTTTCTCAGTTTGATTAGTCTCTAAGTGTTTCCACGTCAGTTGAGCTGTTCATATGCCATGAAGGCATTTATGTTATTATTATCCGGAATTTATGGAACAGTGTAAACTCCTGGTTGGCCCAGTGCAAACTAAAACTTTAAGGGCCCACATGCATAGAATAAATGAGATGATAGTATTAAAAACATTGCATGACATTCATGTGATTGTGACATTCTATGTGGGTGGTTGTGGATGAAAATATAATTGTTATGTTATAAAAACTCTATTTTCATAATTGATTATGTATATGATTGTGATTGAAATTATTATATTAGATTGTGAAAACTCTTATGCTTATGTCTTATCTGTAAAGTATTATATTCTGTTCCTCACTCCTTCTTGTTTGAATTTTGTGTCCAAAATATATGTTATATGATATATAGCTAGCAGTTCAAGATGAAAGGATGAAATTACAAGAGGGTAAATTGGTTTCATCCTCAATCGGATAGGAGAAGAGATGTGACAAGAATAGGATTCAAGATCACATGGTTTGAAGATAAGGAAATAATTGGTTACAGTCGAAGTAGAGGTATTAAATTTTTAGTTTTAGTTTACCTTAATACAATATTAAGTTGGATGATTGTAAATCAATGTAAATGTTAAACTTCAATAAGCCTTATTCTTTGGATATGATACTGTAATCTTTGATCACTTATGATTTTCTGAAAGTTCAGAAGAATAGATATATTCTTTGGATATGATACTGTAATCTTTGATCACTTATGATTTTCTGAAAGTTCAGAAGAATAGATATATGTCTCGTGTATATAAGGGGGTGTTACAGACACCACTCAATTAATATTTCACTAATGAAATATTACAAAGGAAAGAGAAAAATAAACAAAAGCCTTTATAATTAACTTAGGCAATTATGGGATGAATAAAACTATAGGAGGTGGTTTCCTTATATAAGTTAAGAAGATCTCCTTCCCTTTAAATCTTTCCAATGTAGGACTTCCCATCTAACAGTTTGAAATTTCATGCAACCCAAAACCAATATTTAATAATAAACTGATAGCTTATTATTTCAATAAATAAAATTATATATGGTTAATGGTGAACAAAGATGGATGGGGCAAAAGCTGATCAAGAGGACAACGTTATAAATGACATGAAAAATTTTACAAGTGATGTGGTAATGGGTTTGGAAAGGTTCCGTTTGGTAAGTTTGGATGCTATTTATAGTGAAAGGAAAATAATTGATACTGAACCTGGAAAGATGATGAGTGGGAGAGGAGTGGAACATGTAGAGCAGAACTTGGTTGCAGATGTGATGAGAATCGGTGTCCACCACCAACTCATTCAGGAACCCAATGTTAGACACTGTCCTACACGTGGCCTTTAGGAGTGGGAATAATGAAACAGTGGATGAAATACTTAAACATGCACCAGAACTTCTAGTGTGGGATAACTCAAATGGTGACACTCCCTTACATGTTGCTGCAAAGGCTGGCCATATCGCAACGCTTAAGAAGCTGTTGCAATTTATTCTCCATACCAATGGAAGGAGGTCATTGTTTGCCTTCTTGGGACACGTGAACAACCAAGGGAACATTATGTTACATGAGGCCATCATCAGTGGTATTGGTGCTGAGATTTTCCAACATCTTCAAGAAATCAACCACGACAACGACGACGACGATAACGAATCAGGCACCACTCGATCTCACGTCTTTGTTATAATGAATTAGCATTACTTTGTAAAAACGCTGTACATCAATCAGTGTTGTATCTGGCGGTTCAACTTGGCCACAAGAAACCGTTAAGAGAATATTGGACAAGTGCCACGAATCAGCCCAGCCAATGGGGTTATCGCCCATTGTAGCAGCAATCGTCAAGCGGGGTCGAGGTACCTATTATTCCTCTCACGTGTGTTGCTTTTATAAACATATGCTTTAGATATAAAAATATAATCTTTCTTAACTGAAAATATACTATAATTTGGTTGGAACATGATAAAGACACTATTAAAATATTATTATTTAGCGACAATTTAGTGATTAAAATGTTCCGGTCTCTCTGTTGTTCCTAAATTAGTGGCGAAACTGAAAAGTTAAAAACTCAAAAGTTATTTATGTAAATCTTACAAAGGTCAAGTTGTCCTACGATAGAAATTTTTATAACCTAAATCAATCCGGTTCACTTTTTAGAATGAGTTATTTTTTTTAACCTGACTCAACTTATCGGATGGCTAATGGGTTAACACACTTTTTTTAAAATATTAAAAATCAAATAAAAATAGGAAAATACCAAAAAAATATTTTTAAAAATAGAAACAATAGAAAAAATATTTTTTATTTTTCTCACATTCTAATACCAAATTCTATATAAATATTATATCATATAATAATTTCATTATTATGAAAATACAAACACATAACATATTTTATTATAAATTAAATCCATAATTCATATAATCCATAAAACAAAATCAAATACATTCTATAGTTCAATCTTCAAGATGATACAAATTAAAAATATTATACTAAATAAAATCTTAACTTAAATTAAAAATATTTTTATTTTTTTTAATTTACCAATCCGTGTGCCAACCCGACTTACTATGGGTTTGACCCATTGTGAGTCAGGTTTAGTGGGCCGAGGCAAAAGAAATTTCGTTCCAAAAATGAGCTTTTTTTTCCTAAAACTCATCTCGAGTCGGATTGACTCATGGATTAGAACTCATTCTCAAATAAATCCGGACCAAAATAGAAATGGATTCTAAACAGGTTACAAAAGTTACAAACTAAAAAACAGTTGCACTAAATTTAAACAGAGGGCTGAAAGAAATTGATATCAAAATCGATTTTCTGATCAAATTAATAACCAGTTTATTTTATCTTTAGCGGTTGAACACTAGCACAAAAAAAAAAAAAACTGTTATCTAGTGATCAATTTATTGACTAAAATATTTCAATCTCTATTGATGATTGAATTAATGACTGAATTCATAGAAATTTTGATAAAAATAGAATTCATTTCTAAACCGATCATAAAAGCTATAAACTGAAAATTCAGGTACTAAATATTTCAGTATCTAACTTAAGTATTGATTTAGATACTTAAAAAACCATTCTCTAAATTAGATGCAGAAAAAATAGTTTTTAATTCAAGTCTTTAAAATTAACAATTATGTTAAAATTAAACATTAATAAGTGAAAATTCAGTTTCTTTATTAATGACTGAAAAATCAATCTCAAAATTATAAATACAACATTGACCATTGTTTGAAAATAATTAATCTAAATTATTTTGATATTAAAAATTAAAAAACGAAAAAACAACTACTAAATTAGAGATTAAAAAGTCAGTGACTAAATTAGAGATCGATTTGGTCTCTAGTAATTTAGACAAAAATAAAACATTAACAAATAATCTGAATTCTTTTAAAAATAAAGGTCAGAGAAGAAAAATGGATAACTAGGTTAATGATGGAAATATAGATTATTAATAATGACCGATTTGTTTTAGAAAAAGCTGCGTGTGCAAGTATTTGCCACATGGATATATGACGTTAGTGGATAAATATGGAAAAACATTAATTTCAAGTGAAAAAATATGTAACCTGAGAAAATGAGAGACTATTTACTAGTATTAATCATTTAAATTAAAATATTTTATTAATATAACTCACTCAACTTATTTAGAGGACGAAAACGTGGTACTACATATGTATATGTGTGGAGACATATTTAATTTAATTATATGTACATAGATATGCTAAAAATGATATTGGAAAAGAAGAGACATTGGATACATTTAGAGGATGAACATGGAAGGGGTCCTCTTCATTACGCGGCATTGAAAGGTTACCATGAAGGTGTTGTTCTTCTACTTGGCCAATGCATGAAGTGCTGTATCAAATGGGACAGATATGGTTGCTTGCCAATTCATCTAGCGTCTTGTGGAGGCCATGTGGAAGTAGTTAAGCTGTTGTTACACTCCTGTTTTGATTCCATAGAGATGCTTCACATTTTTGGGCGTAATATTCTTCAGTGGAAAGCATAAGATGGTAAGCTACATCCTTCAAATAGTAATAACACCATGCCTACTGGATCTTCATTTGAATGTGGTAAAGGCAGATTCATTTTAAGGTTACTAAATGGAGAGTTCTTTGGGAGGTGTTTTTCTGGTTTGCCACCAACAACACAAATCCAAGCACATAATAGAGAGTCAGAACTAAGTAAACTGATATATCAAACGGATAAGGATGGAAATACACCATTGCATCTTGCCACAATGGGGTCTCATCCCAAAACAGTTTACACCTTAACATGGGATCAGAGAGTGGATCTTACTCTGCGCAACCAAAAGGGTGAAACAGCTTTCGACATTATATATGCACATCGTCGATCTAATAAAGGAAAGCTCAACCTTCAAGAGGTAATATAACGACATATCAGTCCTCCAACTTGCTTAGTTGCATCCTCCATAATTTACTATATATCTCATCATCTTGTTTATTTATTTTGTAGAGGCTCGTATGGATTGCATTGAAATCTGCCGGAGCAAAGCCAAGCCCTGTTAAATTTTCACAAAGTAACTCACAGCCAAAAGGCGAGCAGAAGAAAGCAAGTGATGATAATGAGAGAGAAGTGGCAAGAAGTACTGAACCATTCAAAGACAGAGTGGAGACACTAATTGTGGTGTCCTCACTCACAATCACAGCTTCAGTGGCAGCATGCTTATCTGTACCCGGTGAGGCAGATGGTGCAGCCAACAACCTTAATCTTGCCATGTTCAAGGTTTTCATTTTCAGCATCACAATATCTCTGTTCACTTCAGTTGGTACCACTATCATCCTCATTTGGACAAAACTTGGGTCAATTGAACTATTGACTTACGCTCTTAAACATGCAATGCGACTTGTTGGAGTTGCTCTAACCTCACTGTGTATTGCATTCTTGGCTGGTGTCTACACTGTTATTTGCAATGTCTGTTGGCTAGCCACTACTTTTGTGGTCATGACAGTGATTCTGATTCTGATTGTTGTTTTCTTGTACACACTCCTTTTCCTTCCCAATGGATCAACCAGCAAGCCCTTGCGATACATTTCCTACTACCCCTTTCTTTTTATGGCATCCTTGGCTGAACCTGATCATATGTTTAAGTAGATAAGATAGACAAGCTGGCACAGAATATTCTAACTTGGTCTGATTTTGTGTTTGAGTGTGAAATAATGCAATTCCATAATAGAGGGTATATACCAAAAAAAAAACAATTTTCATATTTCTATACATGTCCTATTACCAATAAATGTAACTGAAGAAATGCATTGTTTCAATAGTAGAGTTCTTACTACTACACTGCTTGGGCGTGATAGAATTGAGAGAGAAAAGAAAAGAAGTAGCCGAGAGAAAAATAGAATTCATTGAATCTGAAAACTGTTTAGAACAAAATTACAAAGTATGGTTATATAGGAAATAGATATAACTGAAGCACAACAGAATTCTATTATGCTTGTACAGAATTGACCTGGTTAGTAAGTTATCTCACTTAAGCTAAAACATGATACTCGATGTACATGTTCTGATCTTTCCAGATGTGAGAAAAGCATTAGAGGGTATAATAATATTCCAAACATGTATACTTTTGAATTGAATGTTTTTATTGTTAGTTGACACCATGTTTAACAAATAAAGACTTCTGACTGCTGCTGCTTTATATTTTTTTCCATCCTATTTCAGAAGATATGAAGCTTTTCATTTCTGACAACAAGGTAATATTAACTGAAGGTTTTGATGGTGTTGTGCCATGCCACCCAAGTATTTCTAAAAGCTGAAATCATGGCCTGGCAGACAGTCTATTCCTTTTTGAAAGTTTTGGACTTCCTTTGATTTGTGCTTTGTGTTAGAATCATGGAATGCGGAGAATTACTAGATGATTATGCAAACCTCACAAAAATTATTATTTGATTCCCATTTTTTTCCCGATGATAGATAAGTTTACTTGGGACGATGTGATTGATTTGTAAAGTTCACTTCAAATCATATAAGTAGTCTAGTCTTGTGATTTTTCAAAACTAGTATTATAGTGTACCATCAATCCAAATTCTTAAGTATCAATTCATGATTTCTACCTACCCTTTTAAATGATCGATGTAAAAACACGGTTAGACATACATTCAAGAATCTTGAGCTTGACTTTTTAGTAGGACCCATTTGCATATTTCAGGTGGGTCAGCAATGTTAAGCTTATGCAATTTCTCCCTGGATCATTTTGTACTTCCTGCATCACTTCTTTTTCTTTATACAAATAAAATTTATAACTACTATTGTACAAACTTTATATATAGCAGAAATTATGATCCTATAATGTATTTACACGTCCGGACTTTAACATGGTTTAAATAAGGTAGTTGGAGAAAAAACCTAAACTTATGCACTTGATTCCCAGAGAAACTTGATCATACTCTGTCCTCCCCAATTTTCTCAACTAGAGTGCAGAAACACTAGTGTGTTTCACAGAGCATTGAAAGTCTTCCTATCTATATCTAGTGGAATTGGAGTGCAATAAATCCATTATTGATTATTAATTGGAAGGGTAATTCTTCACTTTGATTTTTGAAATTCATGTCGAATACTTTAGTTCTTGATTTTCATAAACTGTTAGTTTAGCACTTGACTCTTAAACTATCACTTACGTACTTTGATTGCTCCAGTTCTTTATATGGTCATTGTCAATTAATTTAATTCCTTAAATTGGTCGTTGATTGTTGTCAATTTACATCATTGAAATCAAGAATGTAACTAACTGATAACAAGCAATCTTGAAAAACTAAAGGGATGATTTCTAAAAATTAAGGATTGAAGAGCCTAACACTAGAATGAAAGATAAAGTTTATCTCAAAAACAATGTATTTCATATTCAAACAAATGATTTCTATATCGATCTTCATTCTCCGTCCACATAATAAATATGGTGAAAGAATATGAAGTCTTCTCAAAAATCTGCATTCAAAGTCATGAATCAAGACTTTACCGAGTTGAACAAATTTGATAGAAGCAAATTTTAACATATGGAAAGACAGGATCATGCTCCTCTTGATTGCCGTGAAGATTTTGTATTATTTTTTATCAGCCAAAATATTGTATAATTTTTTTTATGATATAAAGGGGTAGAAACTTCCCAAAACAAGCAACAATATCTGGTAAAGCAAATAGCCAGGGTATCAGCTAAAAGATCAACCAAAATGTAGGAGTAAACTCAAATTCTACTAAACTCAAGACTAGAACCCAACTTGGCCAAGGAGTCGACCACTTTTATTTGCCTCGCTTAAATTGTCCTTCCAAATTATCTCCAAGTCTGCCACTTCCATCAAGATTTGAGTTACCAGAACACCACTCGGATGAGACTGAGAAATTCCACCCAAGATAAATCTAACAGCAGCCATGGAATCAGATCCCACAATAATCTTGTGGTAGCCTCTGGCCTTAGCAAGTCTCACACCATGACAGATGGCCCATAATTCAGTATGCATAATAGAACAAGCACCAAGGTTGTGAGCATAAGCACACACAAAATTACCCTCCTGATTTCTAAAAATGCCACCATAGGAAGCTTTACCTTTCTAACAGAACCATCACAATTTAATTTGATCCGGCCAATCATAGGCAGCTCTCAAGCACAAGCAAATCATCCTGAACCAGATTACTAGTGTCTAATTACTTCTTATATCCCATAGCAGCTTTAATGCTATAGAACTCTTAACCACCAAAGTGTTGTCAGGCCTCCACTCTCCCTTGAAAATAAAAGCATTCCTACTATGCCAGATCAGATCCAACATAACCCCAAATCTGACAACCCACAAGTCAGGGAAACCATCCTGCTTAAGAGCCTTCAAATTTCTTAATAACCACTAACTAAAATTGTCAGAAAAGAAATCATTTCTCTGCTGATCAGGAATAATAGCATTCCAAATGTCTCTCACAAAGGAACAAAATCTAAACCCGTTCCTTCTCCTGATGACAAATAGGAGACACAGGATTCCCAGTTAGATGTCTCCTAACCCTCTCAAGATTAGTCAACAGACCCCCTTGAGCAATTCTCCACAACAACAGTCTTATCCTCTGAAGTCCAGACCAACTCCATATTAGTCTGTATATAGGATTATTGGAACTAGAAGACTGATGAGCAACCAAAGCATAGGCAGAGAAGAAAGAGAAAGTCCCATCATCAGAAAATCTCCAAGCAATTCTGTCTTCTCCTCTTGAACTAGGAAGGTAATGGAATAGAAAATTTCTATTCTATTGGCCTTGGCTTGAACATTTAATTTCTCAGAGTGGCTTCCAAATTAAGACCATCAAGGGGTCTAATAGCACAATTATCCAGAGAACCAAACCCCTAGATCTAGTGATCACTCCAAAACTTTGTCATCTTTCCATCACCTAACCTCCAAATAAGGCCTTGACTAGCCTTAATAAGGTGAATCTTCCTCTGACTATCATCAGAACCCCATAAAAAGTACCTGTAGAGTTTATCAATTTGGCTGCACATTCAAACCGCATGGTCTGCATAACATAGGACGGTAAAGCTTGAAGAATTGATCGAGTCAAAGTCAATCTGCAAGCAAAGGATAACTATTTAGCTTTCCAGATTCTCACTACTTTGAAACCCCAGCATCTCATTAATTTCTCTTCTGATATTCCAATGCACATTCCTGGAATAGAAAATTATGGTTTTGCTGTCATTAACCTTCTGTCTTGGGCTTAAGGAGAAGGCATCCAGGACATGTTTCTAGTTATAGACTTATAGCTTGAAATAATGTTAAAAGAATGCAAGTGCACTTTAACCCATATACAAAGATTAAAGAATATTACATTGATGTGGTAAAGGCTCCCCTACCCTACACCATAAAAAAGTTATTTTTTTAGCTCTACATCTTGAACTGCATCTAGGGATCAATTGGGGATATAAAAATGGTTCAATAGTTAGGTGGGGTGAAAGAAGAAGGTGAGGTCGTAGATTTAAATCCCCATACTAACACCTCTAAACAAATGAACGTTAACTCACTTAACATTTGTCTATAAAAATGAAATAAAAAATCTAGTGTTGAATGTTTGAAACTGCTAGCACAGATCTCCTACATACATGAAAATTGAAATCTTCTATTATGAAAAAAATCATTGGGAGAATTAGGAGATAGACAAGCTAAATTATCATCTATATAATGAATCTTTATAGGAAGAAACTTGCAGAACCACCATGCATCATTTTCCAAAATCAAATAGAAATAAACCTAGTTGCGAAATTCTTTTCGTTGTTTTCAACATGTATTGAGTTGAAACTTCAAAGAGAGTGCATTTTAGAATTCCCCAAATCAGGACAGTGAAATATTTTAAGGATAAATACAGAATGTGGAAATTAATTAAAATAGCCAATTACAAGGAAAGAAAGTTTGTGTAATGCATATTGATTATTGATACTACTAGAAGAATAAGCGATGGATAATAATGGCAAAAATTGTTTGAATATGATGCATATAAACTTCTCAAAACATAAAATCTTTCTACTTCCAGAAACTTGGTAGTAATTTTCTTTCACTGAATTTGAGTCTTTGGAACAAAATCTATTTAAAAAGTTTATCTACAAAAATTTCATATAATTCTGTTAAACTTTTCACATGAAGTTGGACACAAGTTTTAACAAAGGACAAAGTAAAGGCAGTAAAATTTTACCACAATTTGATGACTTCCACTAGTTTAGAATATCTGAAGCAAATAGCAATGACATTTCAATATGCCTTTCGCTTAGTGATAAGAGGCCCTGTCGGTGGACAAAATTCTTCTCCCATGATCACAGGTCCAACATCACCTCCCTCCAAACAAGAAAGCTGGAGCAAGATCTATCTGTTTTAGGTGTATCGCCAACATATCATTCAGAGTAAACTGTAGGCAGGAACTTTGATGGCAATTCTCTTATCCATAATTTCCCTTAACCTCTCTGCATCCTTAAATCTCCCAACACCAACAAGAATATTGGACATAAGAACATAATCCCCACCATGTCCTCTCTCCATCTCTAGTATTTTCCTAGTCACCCTCTGACCAATTTCAACATTATTATGAACACTACAAGCACCCAAAAGTGTCCTCCACATTACAGCATTAGCAACCTCATGAGGCACCTCTAAAGCAATCTTTTCAGCCTCTTCTAACCTTCCGGCCCTACCCAACATATCTATTACACAACCACAATGCTTAATATCTGGCACTAGTTGGCAATCCTTTCCCATTTTAACAAAAAACTTGAGCCCTTCCTCTACCAATCCTCCATGACTACAGCCACTCAAAACACTGAGAAACGTCACACGGTTCGGCCTCATCCCAGCTTTCTCCATCCTTTCAAAACTCTCTACAGCTTCCCTCCCCATCCCATTCATTGCAAAACCAGAAATAACGGTGGTCCATGACACCAAATTCTTCCTCTGGTCAGGTACCTCCTCAAAGAACCTATGTGCACTCTCTATGCATCCACACTTAGCATACAAATCAATTATTGCATTTGTTACACGTATATCAGAGGCATTGAACCCTCTCTTCTCTGCATAACCATGAGCTGACTGACACATCGTAATACTCCCAACATTTGCAATAGCAGGAAAAATGGTCAAAAGAGTAACGTTAGTAGGTTCAATGCCATCAACCTCAACCATTTCTCTAAACAAAGCTAATGCTTTCATAGGCTGGTTTGCCCGTGTGCATCCATCAATAACAAGAGTCCAGGACACCACACTCCGAGCAGGCATCTGATTAAACACAGAACAAGCAAGCTCAACTGCACCCCATTTAACCAAACCAGTAATAAACACATTCCAAGTAACCAAATTCCGTTGCGGCATTTCGTAGAACACCCGTGCTGCACCAACTAAATGGCCCCAACTTGAGTACAATTGCAGCAACCCAGTTTGCACATAGACATGAAACTGGAAACCCACCTTGAAAACAAGTGCATGGAGCTGAATCCCGAAGCAGGTGTAATTTGAGTTGGCACAAGCGTGGCAAAGGAATGCAAAAGAGAAGGTGTCAAGAGAAGGGTATGTGAAGAAAGTGTGGGAATGTTGGATGGTGTATTTGAAGAAGTGAAGAGCTTCATGAGGGAAAGGGCCAAGAGAGTAACAACGGATAATGTTGTTGAAGAGGAGTAAACAAGCAGAAGTGTTGTGAAGAGGGTAGTGGAAGATGGCAGAGGTGATGATGTGAGAGTGGAGTTGTTGTAGAGGTTGCCGTTGAGAAGGGTCTTTGAGAAGAAGAGAGAGTAAATGTTGTGGGTGTTTTGGTTTGTGAGTGATGGCTGCTGCTACACATGATGTCAATCTAAGAATATGACATCTTGACAGGATGCTATTACTCAACTGTCTGAAACAGAAGCAATTGATCTGGTCAAAAGGTTTTTGCATCTGCAACTGAGAGAGATATATACACTGTAAGTTTGTATTACATGAATAATTGCCATTTGGCAGTAGAATAACTTGTAACTTTATTGTGAATGTTTTCCAGGAAGATAAGGTTGAAATTTTCCATCCTAAATGCTAGCAGTAAGTGTCGTGAATACATGGAAACAAGAAAAGACTGATGGTTTACATAGAATGCTTCTAGAATTATATATGACATGGTGGGTTTTTCTCATGACACAAAATTAAGAATAGCATTTCCAGGGAAATTAATGTGAACAAGTGCTAGTGTGTTCACATTCACAGTAGATCTAGACTATGCTTTAACTTGTATTTGCATTGGAATTTTATCGGAGTCTATTTGGTTGGTTAATGTGCTGAAAAGCTTATTAAAAGAATATCACACACTGCACAAACAGTTAATCACATTTTTTTAAAATGTCACATCTCAAATCTGAGAATCAGAATTTCAACACAACTCCAGCACATAATTTCTGTGGTTTTTCTATTGGAAATAAGTGGTGGTTAAAGAAGACAAGTTTTGGTAATGCACAGTGGGAAGAAAGCCTGATTTTCAAAATAGTTTTAATTTCTTTTTATACATTTCCAAAAGAGTTTGAAAACTACATTCCAAAATAATAACAAGCGGTTCTTGGTTTTCAGTTTTGAGTTTTAAAACTATCCTTTTGATTTTCAAAAAACTGAAAACTAAACCCACATGGATCGGGGCTTAAATTAGTCCTTGAAATTATATGGCTCGGATATTTAGTGCCTAAAATTTTAAAAATCTCTCTTTAGTTTGTGACTATGTCAACAGTCATTCATTTTAATCCTTTTACATTATATGATTTCATTTCATTTTTGATTTGAACTAAAAAGATCAAGATGTCATGTTCCAAAGTAAAGCAGTGATGGAAGATTTCTAAAATTTAAGCTCACATAATCTAGGGGACTAAATTTACTGAAAAACAGTAATTAGCATCCTTCAGCAACACAAACAACCACGAAAACAAAAAACGGTGTCCCATGTCCGGTGTTAAGAGTAAGCAAATTAACAGCCCACAAAATCCCTCAAATTAGCAATAACAATCGAGGCTAATTGAGTTTCAGTGAAATTAGAAATAAATAAATAAAATAAATAAGAAGTTAAATCGTGTAGCATAAAAAATGATGAAGGGTTTTAAGAAAACATACAATTGGGAGATTTTGGAGTAATCTCAAGTGAGGATGTTGTAACCGGTTACATCCTCGTATCCGCTACGATAACACAGTAATCCCCTCCAGCAATTGCAACACATGATCTACAAAAATAAATAAATAAATAAATGAAAACGTGTTCACGAAGAGAGAGAGGGAGAGAGAGAGAGAGAGAGAGGGTACCCTCTGTTGTTATCATATGGAGACCAATTAGCACGCTGCTTAGTCATGGTGAATGGGAGTGGCAACAAACAGAGAGAACGAAGAAGATGAAGAAGAAGAGCGTGAAGAGGAGCACGAACAAGTTACAAGGATTTTTTGATAAAAAAAAAAAAAAGTTACAAGGATCTTTTTTCGGGGGGGATTTTTTTTTGGTCTGTTATTTTTTTGGTCAGTTTTGGGAGAATTAGTTACAAGGATTTGTTTGGTTTCTTTCCGGTGTTTTCTTCTTCGAATCTGTTTACGAACTCGAAATAACACCTAAACGACGTCGTGGGTCCATCTTTTTTTATTCCAAGAGAATTAGGCCCAACGTTCAGCCCATGTACAATACAGGAAACAGCCGAAGGAAGCAGAATTAAGAAAATTGCATGATTTTAATTAGGGTGGTCGCCTTCACAAAAAAAAATTAGGGTGGTTGTTTATCCAGTTTGAACGGGTTCAAGTAATAAATAGTTCAGTCAATATTAATTAAATGTAACTTATTTATAACTAATTTTGACAAAAAAAATACTATAGTTTTATTGGATTTCGATAAAGTTTGAGTGACTTATTTCAATTTAGACCTATATTGGGTTGAACCTATTCTGTGACACAAATTTATTTTTTAACCTTGTTTTTCATTTTTTTTCTTATTCAATATGGGTAATTTAGGATCTTCTCAATTCTAGTATTCCTAACTAGCCCAAACAAATATATAACCACATAATTACATGAATAAAAGATTTTTAACCAAAATAAAAAACAAAGGATAAGGTAGATAAAAAACCGTAATTGGTCCTCATGGAACTTAGCTAAAGAATAAAATAACATTAGGTAAGTAGCTATACAAGGTGAAGAAAAAAGAAACAAAAAAAAGAATAGAAGGCCAAGAGGAAGTCACGTTAGCGAAAATAAAAATATAAAAAGCTTAAGTTTCATCATGTTACAGTCGGGTATGGTTGATTCAATTGACAAAATTCTAAAATTAGACTTGTTCATATTTAATCGAACTTAACTATTTGTTTGACCTAATCACTCATTGACATGACCAAACACCTCTTTTCTCATTCAATTTTTCCAGGTCTTGGTTGGGTGGGTTGTACCTTCCCGTAATTTCAATTTAACAAGAAATTCCTAATTCCTAAATTGTTTCTCCCAAAAAAATATTTTGCCTCCTAAAAGTAGTAAACCACTTGGCAAGTCACCTATTGTTTAGTGGGTTAGATAAAATAATGCAATTGCTTCTTATGGAACTTAGCTAAAGATTAACCATAGGCAAGTAGCTGCACAAGGTGAAGAAAAAAGAAACCAAAAAAAGAATAGAAGGCCAAGGGGAAGCCACGTCGGCAAAAATAAAAATATACAAAACCCAAGTTTTATCATGTTACAATCGAGCTTGATTAATTTAGTTGACAAAATCCTAAAATCAGACTCTTCATGCTTAAAAAATTTAATTGTTTGCTTGACCTAATTATTCATAGACCTGACCAAACATTTTTTTTCTCATTCAATTTTTTCAGACGGTCTTGGGTGGGTTATGCTCACCCCTAATTTCAATTTAACAAGAAATCCTTAATTCCTAAATTACTTATCCCAAAATAAATATTTTGCCTCCTAAAAGTAGTAAATCATTTGACAAGTCACCTATTGTTTGTTGATCGTTAGGTTTAGATATTAGTCTCTGAGCTTACCAATAAAAAATACCTAGGAAAAAACCTTTAAAAAATATTATGCCTCCTAAATTGCAATCTCTTATTACTGTTGTTGAGGTTGTTATGTGTAAGTCTTTAGAGCAAGAAGCATCGTTGCTGCACTTCAAAAACTCAGTCGGATGAGGTCTCCGTATGATAAAATGCCTTTAAGGTATATTCTTGTTCTTCTTTTCCCTTGTCTATTGTAGTTTTAGCCATTTGTTGCAAATATTCTTGAACATGCTTCCTGATTAATATTGTTATATAATGCTATGCCCAACCAGTCACCCCATATAAGACCACACTCTACTTAGAAGGTAGCTTCCATTCACACCATGCACTACACATCCATATTTTTGTAGCATACCATTTTTTTCTACAGCCCACCAATGTTGGTTAAATAAGTGAATGAACAAGGTTAGGTATCGCACAAATATGGTTACCTACATCCTTCCAAACGAATTATAGTCATGTGACAAATTACTCATGCGATATATATATGATAACGCTTGACTTATAAGGTAATATCAATGTCCACAATGCACCACACATCCACGTTTTTTTATTTTTTTCTATAACCCACCAACTTTGGTTAAATAAGTGAAGGAACATGGTTAAGTATTGTATAAATATGGTTATCTATAACCTTCCAAATGGTTTTTGGTCCTGTGCCAAATTAGTCAGCCAATATATATGACAACGCTTGACTTATAAGGTAGTGTCAACGTCCACAATGCACCACACATCCATGTTTTTGTAGCATACCATTTTTTTCCTACAACCCACCAGCCATGGTTAAACAAGTATAGGGTGTTGGTTAATTGCGCAACAAATATGGTTACCTACAATATTCCAATTGTTTTATAGTGCTATGCCCAATCATTCACCCCATATAAGACCATGTTTCAATTAGAAGGTAGCTTCCAATTACATCATGCACTACACATCCATATTCTTGTAGCATACCATTTTTTTCTACAACCTGCCAATTTTGGTTAAACAAGTGAAGGGACATGGTTAAGTATTGCACAAATGTGGTTACCTACAACCTTCCAAATGGATTATAGTCTTGTGACAAATTAGTCAGCTGATATATATGACAATGCTTGACGTATAAGGTAGTATCAACCTCCACAATGCATCGTACATCCATTTTTTTAGCATACCTTTTTTCTACAACCCACCAGCTTTGGTTACACAAGTATGGAAGGTTGGTTACGTGCGACACAAATATGGTTACCTACAACATTCCAAATGTTTTACAGTGCTCACCTAATCAGTCACCCTATATAATACCACACTTCACTTAGAAGGTAGCTTCAACGTACACCATGGTTACCTACAAACTTTCAAATGGTTTATAGTGCTGCCCATAATTAGTCATCACATACATGACCACGCTTGACCTAAAAGATAGTCTCAACATCCACCAAGCACCACACATCGCCATTTTTCCAAATGGTTTATAGTCCTATGACAAACTAGTCAGTCGATATATATATATATATATATATATATATATATATATATATATATATATATTATATGACGACACTTGACTAATATGGTTACCTCCAATATTCCAAATATTTAACAGTGTTATGCCTAATCAGTCACCCCATATAAGACCACGCTTCACTTAGAAGGTAGCTTCAATGTACACCATGCACTACACATCCACATTTTTATAGCATTATACCATTTTTATTTCTATAACCCACCAGCTTTTGTTAAAAGTGACGGATTTGGTTAAGTATTGCACAAATATGGTTACCTATAACCTTTCAAATGGTTTATAGTCCTATGCCAAATTAGTCAACTGATATATATGGCAACGCTTGACGTATAAAGTAGTATCAACATCCACAATGTATGTTATGAGCAGCACAGAGGGAGATTTTAAAATTTATCTTATTTTATTTTAATTTTTATGTATAATCATTAATAAAAAATAAGTACAAAATAAATATTTGTTAAATTTTTGTAATGTTATTAAAAGTATATTAAAATATAAAAAATTAAATAATTTTAAAAATACATAATTTGATATGGAAAATTTTATTTTCTTTAAAGATACCAATTTCTTAAGATTTTTTAGGGTGGGTTGCTGAAAAATTTATCAATCTTCTCCCAAGCTGCGAGCTCCATTGCAGGCGGTCTCTTTTCCTTCAAAAGAATACCAGAAATTGGCACCGGATGCACAAGTCTCAACAACCACTTGAAAGGCGTGGCTTCTATCATCTCTCTTTGCGCAATACTAAATGTTTGGTTCACCTCCACTAACATTTTTGTATCACAACGATGTGGGACACTATAGTAATCTGGTTTAGGATGATTTTCTTGTGCATTGGGAGCTGCCTATGATTGGTTGGATCAAATTAAATTGTGATGGTTCTGTTAGTATCGAAGGTAAAGCTTCCTATGGTGGCAGTTTGAGAAATCAGGAGGGTAATTTTGTGTGTGCTTATGCTATTATGCATGCTGAGTTATGGGCCATCTATCATGGTGTGAGACTTGCTAAGGCCAGAGGCCACCACAAGATTGTTGTGGAATCTGATTCCATGGCTGCTGTTAGATTTATCTCAGGTGGAAAAGCTCAGTCTTACCCGAGTAGTCCTCCGGTGACTCAAATCTTGATGGAAGTAGCATCCTGGGAGATAATTTGGAAGCACATTTTCAGAGAAGCAAATAAAGTGGCCGACTCATTGGCTAAGTTGGGTTCTACTCTTGAGTTTAGTAGAATTTGAGAATTTGTTCCTGATTGTATTTTGGTTGATCTTCTAGCTGATTCCCTGACTATTTGCTTTACCAGGTAGTGTTGCTTGTTTGGGGAAGTTTCTACCCCTTTATAACATAACAAAATTATATAATATTTTGGCTAATAAAAAAATAATACAAAATCTTCTCGACAATCAAGAGGAGCATGATCTTATCTTCCCATATGTTAACATTTGCTTCCATTAAATCTGTTCAACTTGGTAAAGTCTTGATTCATGACTTCGAATGCAGATTCTTGAGAAGACTACATATTCTTTCACCATATTTGTTACGTGGACAGAGAATGAAGAAGAGGATATAGAAATCATTTGTTTGAATATGAAGACATTGTTTTCTTGATGAACTTTATCTTTCATTCTAGTGTTAGGCTCTTCAATCCTTAATTTTTAAAATCATCCCTTTAGTTTTCAAGATTGCTTGTTATGAATTAGTTACATTCTTGATTTCAAACGTAAATGATTGATAACTATCAACGACCAATTTAAGGAACTAAATTAATTGACAATGACCATATCAAGAACTAGAGCAATCAAAGAGTTTAAGTGATAGTTTAAGAGTCGAGCGCTAAACTATTAGTTTATGAAAATCAAGAACTAAAGTATTCGACATCAATTTCAGAAATCAAAGTGAAGAATTACCCTTCCAATTAATAATCAATAATGGATTGTATTGCATTCCAATTCCACTAGATATAGATAGAAAGACTTTCAATGCTATGTAAAACATTCTAGTTTTTCGGCACTCTAGTTGAGTAAATTGGTGAGGATAGAGTTTGCTCAAGTTTCTTTGGGAACCAGAGCATAAGTTTAGGCTTTTTCCTCTTCTACCATATTTAAACCATGTTACGGTCTGGATGCGTAATTACACTACAGGATCATAATTTCTGCTATATATAAAGTTCATAAAATAGTAGTTATAAATTTTATTTGTATAAAGAAAAGAAAGTAATGCAAGAAGTACAAACATGATGTTGGGAGAAATTGCCATAAGCTTAACATGTGCTGACCCACCTGAAATATGCAAATGCGTCTTACTAAAAAGTCAACACTCAAAGTTCTTGAATGTATCATGAATTGATACGTAGAGATTTGGATTGATAGTACACAATAATACTAGTTTTGAAAAAATCACAAGACTAGGCTACTCACATGATCCCAAGTAAATTTTACAAATTAATCATATTGTCCTAAGTAAATTGGAAAAAAGAAAAACTAGGAACCATATAATAATTTTTGTGAGGTTTGCACAATCATCTAGTAACCCTCCGCATTCTGTGATCCTAACACAAGGCACAAAACAAAGAAAGGCCAGAATTATCAAAAAGGAATAGGCTGTCTGCCAGGCCATGATTCTATTTTTTGGAAATACTTGGGTGGCACAACACCATCAAAACCTTCGGTTAATATCACCTTGTTGTCAGAAATGAAAAGCTTCATACCTTCTGAAATAGGATGGAAAAACATATAGAGAAATAGCGGTTAGAAGTCTTCATTTGTTATACATGTTGTCAACTAACAACAAAAACATCCAATTCAAAAGTAAACATGTTTGGAATATTATCATACCCTCTAATGCTTTTCTCACATCTAGAAAGATCAGAACATTGACATCTCGTCTCATACCTGTGAAAAGAAATAAGAAAAGGAAATAGATAAGTAGAGTTACATGTAGTAGCTAATCAAATTACTAGAAGTTATTGCATCTAAGGGAATAAATGCAAATGCTAAAGATCATGCATTAGTTAGACAAGCGTCAAAGGATCTTCAAAAGATTGTGTAACAATGAAATGACCCATGCAAGAATTTTTAAACTCTCAAAAGGAATTCATAGGACACGATTGAGAAAAATGAAATGATCCATGCAAGAATTTAAAAACTCTCAAAGGAATTCGTAGGACACAATAACACTCATGCCAGTCATAAGGAGACTTCTAAAGGCCTACACTCTACAACAGATAGCCTGAAAATGGGTAAAGGGATGGCAATAAACCCAAACAGTGGTTAATCATTGGTAACGGTACTTCTTAAGAGAGAAACATCGGAATGATCGATAGTACCAACAACCATTTACATTTACAAAATGATTAATCATTTGAAGAGAAATGATGAGTTACTAGAGATTTGTAATTTGGATTCCACATTTGGTAATTGCTACATAGCTATACTATCAATCATAATAGAAAATCTCCCTTTTGTCATTCCTCCTGTATTTAAAAGCTAAATACAATCCTTAATGAAGGAAAATTAACTTGCATTAACAAGATGAAATAAAAATATCTTAGTACATACCACTGATTACTTCCCCATCTGTTGGTAAACCGCTAGAGAAATGAACATGCAATCTCTTCATGCGCTTAAGACCAGATCCTAGAATTGATTCCAAGTTTTTTCTATAGGTTCCATGCACGCAAACTGCATAAAGTAGACGAATCAGGCATGTTAATCATAAAAACAGCAATATGGCGAACAAAAAAAATCGCATGACTTGCAAAGACAGACATATAGCCCGAGTAATTAGAATTGTGTCAGTACAATTTCAGGTTAATGGTATGGCAACATATCCACCATTCAAAAGACATTCAAATTATAAATATGTACAACTATCATTTCAAAAGTGAATATGCTGCTATGTACAGGTTCGTCAAGAGTCTATAGTAATACAACTCCAACTCCAATAGTTATGCACCTGGAACTTCTTCAGCTGAAAGGATCGGTTTCAACAAACTTTCAGTTTCAACAGCCTGCATATGAGAAATCAATAATTGTTTTTAAAAGACAGATGAACAAAATCAACTGAATTTACAAACCAAAAGTTAAACATATCATACATGAGATCATCAATCTAACATTTAATAACTATTAAAATCTTGGAAACAAAAGAGTATTAGTGACACATCTGACTAACAGAATAAAGAAAATAACAGAATTGGTAAGGCTGTGGACGACATTACTAGTTAGCATAACATTTTCCATTCTCTTTCCTGAGAATTTTAAAGATAAAGATTTAGTTCATTCACAGTAGAAACCATCGATACCTATTATCAACATTTCCCAATTTTTAAGCCAGAATATTGGTTGTTACAAATCCAACTCCAACTAGTGGCGGTGTTCTACATCCATCAACCTTAAGGTGGTGTTTGGTAGAGAGGTTAGAACTTGGCAAAACACAATATCTGGGTTCTGTTCTATGTTGGTGCATTATAGAATGAGAACAGAACATGACATAAGTTTATACTTTATAGAAGTGCTACATTTTGGTTCCACCCTAGAACCAAAGAGAACAGAATACAATAGAACATTCCATTCCAATATGTTTGCATGCCTGACACTACCTAACAATCTAAAGGCGTTAAAGGAAAGGAACAACAGAATGACAAATCATGTTACTAACAAGAGAAATATAAGTTATTTTCAGTGCCATCAATATCATATCTGGAGTGTTTTGGATTGGACTTTAACTAACTATAAAAGCAACAATAATATCTGACATCATATTAGCAGTGAGTAAAGGTTAGAAAGAATAAAGCAAGACATCAAGTATTATTAGGTTTTTTCATTAATGAAAACATGACAATAGCAGAAGCAATTTTCAACACGAAATTAGGTGCATTACCATTTGAATGTGTTATAGAGTCAAGAGTAAAGAATGAAGACCCAATTACTTCAAGTTCCATTATTTCAAAACTTCAAAACCAAACTGGATATGTCAACATTTGATAAAAAGAAGTATTTTACCACTATTGTGTGGCCTTGGTTTGCACGTATTAGTAGCTCCCCATTCTCTTCTATGAGGCTGAAGCGCTGTTTATTATCATTTCTAACAGCCTGAGATGATAACCAAGAGAAATTATAGGATAAAATGTTTTCCTTCCAGTTAATTCATATGACACATCACAACAGTGACTTAATCAAACCAAATACAAACGACATTTGAGTATAATTTAGAGATAAAAGGTTGTATAAGTATAAATTTTCATTCAAAAGTAATACAAGGCCAAGACATTACATTTGACTAAATTAAAATTTAAAAGTAGATTAAAACCAGTAATACAACTAGCATGTATATATTCCTAGTCAATTTACTAAATTAAGAATTCATATTCTGACTGCTTTTAGAGGAGAATAGCAAGTTCTTATAAATTTTAAAAAGGAAATGGGAAATGAAACTACCTAACAATAGATCAATTACAATCCATTGATATCTTTATCCTTATATAAACACCATCTTGAAGAGCTTGGCTAATATCAACATGATTATTATATATGTGTGAGTGTGTGATATTTTCACTCAAATGCTTCTTAGATAATGTTATACAAGAATCCAATTACAAAAGAAATGGCATTGACATAAAAAAATGGGTTTAGGGTAATGGGAATTTGTGGAAACCGAAGAAAACACTTATGAAAACAACTTACCTCCCTAACATCTTCAACAGTGTGTGATCTTAGTGGAATATTGGCAAATGTCTTCAAATTTAGCTTTAACAAATCATTCACTTTCACATAACCATCACTCCGCATATTCAAATTCAATTCAGATGCCATGTGACGTAAAATTCGCGTCCTGCGGATGTTAAAACAGAGATAGATTGAGTGTTTGATTCATACAAGAATCAAGGGCAGCTCCAAAGACATACCAAGGACACAAAAGAGCCTGTTTTTGCTTGGCTAAAGGTTACAAAAAATACATCACACAAGGTTTCGTTCACAAAACTTCTTTCCATGCATAAAAGGAATAAGAATATCCATATCCATATCCATGTGTTACAAACAAAACCAAAATGAGCAACAAACAAAACTCATGTTCGGCATCTAAAAAGAAAGAAAATGAAGGAGGAAAATTATATGAAAAATAAAAATGACCAGAGGCTCAAGTTCTTCTTACATAAGCCTACCAAGAGCATCAATTTTATCCTTTCCTGAGCCACTCCGATCACCACCCCGCCCTCTTGTTCTTTCTCTATTGTTTCTCATATCAAATGCCTTTCCTTTGCCACTGCCACCACTGCCCACAAAATATCAAATAATCAAAAAGCATAAAACTAACTATTGATACTGAGTAAAGTGATAACTATGTAAAGTCTAAAGCAACCAATGACACATAAACTTAATCACAGTATTGAATCACGAGAATAAACTAGGAATTCAATGACATTGCAGAAGATATAGTAAAAACCATAAAAGAGATCAAGAACCAAAAAGTACCAACCATGCACAAAAAAAGTCACGAAACTACCTCTATTTCACACCCTTGAGTGGTGAAATCATCAAAATTCAAACGTTCAATCAGGTTTGGCTAATTGCTAGGACCCAAATTACCATGATCAAATATGATTATCTAATAGCATTAAATTGAGTCAAGAACCAACACCTCAGTTGCAAGAAACTTCAAAATTCACAATTGCATTTCCCAAACTGATCAAACCCTTTGACATTCACAATTTCCGTCACACCATTTCAACAGAGCCATTAAAAATTCTGAACATGCCCTCGATTATTTTCTGCCACGTGATCTCCTCCAGGGTCATGATTTGAGGAAAATAATATAACTTTATACTCAACACAGAACAAAGTGACACGGGTGGGTATCAATTTATATAGGAAGGTACAAAATATAAGAATGCAACGTTTTTCGATAGTGAATAAAAAGAGAAAGGAAGAGGGTTAATTTAGAGGAAGGTGAAGAATGAAGGAGAGAGAACAACCTTGGAGAGGCGTGAGCGTACGAGGAGAAGGGGTTGGTGTTGTCCATTGAAGTAGGTGAAGCACCGAACCTGTGTGCAAGAGATGGGGATATAACAACAGGGACACGTGGAAGGACACGTGGAAGCACGAGAGCGCAGTGACGCAAAATGATGATGCTGCTGTTGGTCACTGAAGCAAACATGAATAGATAAATTGAAATCAGAGAGTGCAAAAAGCGAAACAGAAAACATTCAAATGAGACGTTGAAGAAGGAGAAAGGGAATCTTTCGTGAAGTGAAGACATACCCTAAAAATGATATGTCAGACACATCCAAATCCAATAAGAAATTGACGGCAGATTAAGATTCAACTTATGTTATAACCGTTTCTCTAACTATGCAAGGTAAAACCAAAGTTTTCATTTCAAATTAATGTTATATCTTGTAAACATTATTATCATGTTTTGATTGTTTTTATTTAACTATGAAAATGAAAAATTACAAGAAATACAATATTTTATCTTAATTGTAAGTTAATTTTAGTTTATCCTTCATTTATTAAACTATGTTATCTTTTTACTTAATATATTTTCTCTATTACTAAAAAATATCATTATTAATACCTTAAAACTGTTAGTTATTTTAACGTGTCAATAAACAGTCCTATTTTATAGGATTGACTGGGTATTATTAGTTGCTAAGTTTATGCCTAGAATGCTGCCATGTAGTTCGTGGTTTTATTTTTATTGTTATTCTGCTTTGAGAGTCAAGTTTGTAAGGCTTATAAAGCCATTCTCTTCCGATTGAATAAAGTGTACAATCTCTTCACATATTCAGTGTATTATTCCTTTATTATTAAGCTTTATCAATTGGTATCAGAGCTCCGCAAGGGGCCTGATCTGGGGTGAGTGAAGAGAGCATCTAGATCTAGAGTACAACACAACTGTGAATATAAAGCCATGACTACCTCTGAGAAATTTGTTCAACCAGCCATTCCAAGGTTTGATGGCCACTATGATTTCTGGTCCATGACTATGGAAAATTTCCTACGCAGTAAAGAACTATGGCAACTCGTGGAAGATGGAATACCAACGCTTGGTGCAACACCCACTGAGGTGCAGAGGAGGAGTGTAGCTGAGGCACAACTAAAGGATTTGAAAGTGAAGAATTTCTTGTTTCAAGCTATTGATCGAGAAATTCTCGAAACAATGTTGGATAAAAGCACGTCACAAGCAATCTGGAGATCCATGCAACAGAAATATCAGGGATCAACGAGGGTCAAACGTGCTCAACTTCAAGCTCTTCGACGTGAGTTCGAACTTCTGGCGATGAAGGATGGTGAGAAGGTTGACAGCTACCTTGGGCGCACACTCAGCGTTGTTAACAAAATGAAATCTAATGGAGAAGTAATGGATTCCAGCACAGTGGTTAGCAAGATACTCAGATCTTTAACCACAAATTCTAACTATGTAGTATGTTCTATCGAGGAGTCCAATGACTTGAACACTCTGAGTCTTGATGAACTCCATGGCAGTCTGCTCGTTCATGAACAACGAATGCAGAGTTCTCAACCAGAGGAACAAGTTTTGAAAGTTACGCATGATGATAGAGCAGGAGCAGGTCGTAGTCGTGGCCGTGGAAACCGTGGACGTGGGAGAGGTCGTGGAAGACAACCTTTCAACAAGGCATTCATTGAATGTTTTCAATGCCATAAGCTGGGCCATTTTCAGTATGAATGCCCTGGAGTTGCCAAACAAGCCCATTACACAACGTTTGAAGAGGTAACTAAAGTCGAAGATGAGATTTTGTTGGTAGCATATGAAGAGGTAACACATCATGTTCAGATGGAGGATTGGTTTCTGGATTCTGGTTGTAGTAATCATATGACGGGAAATAAGCTTTGGTTCACAGAAATACATGAAGAAGGACTCCATAAAACTGTCAAGCTCGGTAATGATACTAAAATGGAGGTAGCTGCCAAAGGAAGCATTCGGGTTCAGATCAATAATATTGCTCACGTTATTTCAGATGTTTATTACGTTCCGGAACTCAAGACCAATCTCTTAAGTCTGGGACAACTTTAAGAGAAAGGGCTTACCATTCTGATCCAACATGGTGCATGCAAAATATTTCATCCAGACAGAGGATTGGTCATTCACACTACCATGCGAGGGAACCGAATGTTCTATTTGTCAGCCTCAATATGTCCTCAACATTCTCAGTGTTTCCAAGTGGAAGATATCTCAGAAAAGGAAACACAATTGTGGCATAGACGATTTGGTCATCTCAATTTTCGAGGACTCAATACACTTGCACAGAAGCAAATGGTGATCGGGCTACCCTCACTGAAAATTTCCACAGCTGTATGCACTACATGCCTTGTTGGTAAACAACACCGTGATGCCATACCAAAGTTAAGCTCTTGGCGTGCATCAACTAAATTACAATTAGTTCATGCTGATATATGTGGTCCCATCTCACCTGCTTCAAACGGCAGCAAAAGGTACATACTGAGTTTTGTTGATGATTATTCCCGTAAAACATGGGTTTATTTTTTGCATGAAAAATCTGAAACCTTTAATACATTCAAGAAATTCAAAGCATGTGTTGAAAAGGAAGCTGGAACTCATATTACTTGTTTGAGAACTGACAGAGGAGGGGAATTCACATCCAAGGAGTTTTCAGATTTCTGCACTCATCAAGGTATTTCCAGGCAACTGACAGCTGCTTACACCCCTCAACAGAATGGAGTTGCAGAGCGCAAGAATCGCACTATCATGAATGCAGTACGAGCTGTGCTTCATGAAAAACAAGTTCCAAAGTCCTTCTGGCCTGAGGCAGTGAGATGGTGTGTTCATGTTCAAAATCGAAGTCCTACTATTGCAGTAGATCATGGAACTCCAGAAGAGGTATGGAGTGGAATTAAACCTCGTGTTGATTACTTCCGAACATTTGGATGTATTGTACACGTTCATATTCCAGATCAAAGAAGAAGCAAATTAGATGATAAGAGTCATACATGTGTTCTCTTGGGCGTGAGTGATGAAGCGAAAGCTTACAAACTCTTCGATCCCATTTCAAAGAAGGTAATTGTAAGCAGAGATGTGGTATTTGAAGAAGACAAAGGCTGGAGTTGGCACAAGGGTACAACAGAGAGTACACCTCATGCTCTCGATATGGAGGGTCAAGACGAAGAAAGGAGTGACAATGCTGATTTTACGCCTCAACTTGTTATAGCTAGAGGTAGCAATAATAATTCAGAATCGCTTGAATCAGCTTCTGATTCTGAATCTATTGATCCTCCAGTTGAAGGGAGGGCAACAAGGACTCGGAGACAACCCTTGTGGATGACAGATTATGAAACTAATCTGTTTGCAGAAGAGGAGAGTTTGCTAGCAATGCTGACAACCAATTCTGAGGATCCTCAGACCTTCGAGGAAGCTAGTACAAGTCAGAAATGGAAGGAGGCCATGGACACTGAGATGGAAGCAATTGAAAGAAACAACACATGGGATCTAGTTGACCCACCTGAAGACGTGGTACCCATAGGTGTCAAATGGGTTTTCAAAACAAAGCTTAATGAAAGAGGACAGGTAGAAAAATATAAAGCCCGATTAGTGGCAAAAGGGTATGCTCAGAAATATGGAATCAACTACACAGAAGTCTTTGCTCCAGTTGCTAGACTTGATACAGTGAGAGTGTTGTTAGCTGTGGCTGCTCAGAATTCATGGGAAGTGTTTCAGCTTGATGTAAAGAGTGCTTTCTTGCATGGTGAAGTTCAAGAAGAAATTTATGTTCACCAACCTACAGGTTTTATCAAGAAAGGCAGAGAAGGACAAGTATACAAGCTGAGGAAGGCTCTATATGGGCTCAAGCAGGCCCCACGAGCCTGGTATAGTAAAATTGAAGCATACTTTGCCAAGGAAAGGTTTGCACGTTGCTCCAGTGAACACACCTTGTTCACGAAACAGGTTAGAGGCAATATTTTAATAGTTAGCTTGTATGTGGATGATCTAATCTTTACTGGAAATAGCAGAGCTATATGCGAAGAGTTTAAACACTCAATGCAGTTGGAGTTTGATATGACAGATCTGGGAAAAATGAGACATTTTCTGGGAATTGAGGTAATACAGAATGCAGGAGGCATTTTCATCTGCCAAAGGCGATATGCACGTGAGATCCTAGCACGTTTTAATATGTTGGACAGTAACTCAGTAGGAAATCCCATGGTACCAGGAACCATTATATCCAAGGATGATGCAGGAATTCCAGTAGATGCTACAAAGTTTAAACAAGCTGTTGGCAGTCTCATGTACTTGACAGTCACACGACCAGATTTGATGTTTGGAGTTAGCTTAATCAGTAGATACATGGCTAATCCCAAGGAATCCCACTGGGCAGCAACAAAACGAATTTTCAGGTATCTAAAAGGCACTATTGAACATGGTCTCTTCTATCAAAAAGGAAGAAAGATGAGTTTCACAGCTTATAGTGACAGCAACTATGCAGGGGATTCAGACGATAGAAGAAGTACTACTGGATCAGTGTTTATGATTAGAACTGCAGCTGTATCCTGGGCTTCAAAAAAACAGCCTGTGGTAAGCCTATCTACCACTGAGGCTGAATATATTGCTGCAGCATATTGTGCATGTCAATGTATTTGGCTCAAACGAATTTTAGAGCACCTTGGAGTAGAAGGAAAAGAAGCTACTGGGATTTTCTGTGACAATAGCTCTACTATTCAACTGTCCAAGAATCCTGTTTTTCATGGCAGAAGCAAGCATATTGCAGTAAGGTTCCACTTTCTCAGAGATTTAGTGAATGATCAAATTATCACACTAAAATACTGCAATACAAATGAGCAAGTGACTGACATTATGACAAAAGCTTTGAAGCTTGATCAATTTGAAAAACTTAAACGTATGCTTGGAGTACTTGCAGTTAATGAAATAAGCTAAAGCTTAAGGGAGAGATTGTTAGTTATTTTAACGTGTCAATAAACAGTCCTATTTTATAGGATTGACTGGGTATTATTAGTTGCTAAGTTTATGCCTAGAATGCTGCCATGTAGTTCGTGGTTTTATTTTTAATGTTATTCTGCTTTGAGAGTCAAGTTTGTAAGGCTTATAAAGCCATTCTCTTCTGATTGAATAAAGTGTGCAATCTCTTCACATATTCAGTGTATTATTCCTTTATTATTAAGCTTTATCAAAAACTCTAAAATAAATAAATAAAATAGGTTGGATAAACTTTTATTCTTTTGTTTGTTGTATACTAGAATAAATGTTAGATGATAATGATAATAATAGACATATTACTTATATTATCCCATTCTTCTCTAACTCACCTCTCATATCAAGATAAAAATTATAAATGAGCAATACAACAACAAAATAAACTTATCATATTATATTTACACAGTAAACATAAGAAATAATTAGCTTATCCAATTCTGTTTTTTTATTATGTCTTTATTCTAGTTATCAAATAGGTCCTAAGTGGAATATTAATTAAAAATAAAATTTTTATTCTAACAGCTAATTAGAAATGGAAAGAGTAATTTTTAATTAAAAAATTTCACTTTGTTTCGAGTATGGGTAAAAAGAACCCAATAAAAAGAGTACCTCTGGCCGTTGAGTTATGCACATATAGTTGCATTTCAGAGTGAAAATTGTGTTGGGGCTCTATTAGAGTTCATGGCTTACAACTAATATCTATTAATATTTCTCTATGAACAAAAATATTGAGATTATTGTTTCATTAGATAACATCTCAAACCTAAGTTAGAGGAGTATTCTGCCCATAATCCAATTGGAAAAGGGAGAGAAGTTCATTTTTCCACTTAGCTGCAAGTTTGTAACACAAACATCCAAAAAATGTAATGGACAGGAGAAAAAATAGAAAAGCTTCATAAAACATATACCAAGATATTAAACATATATAATATAGTTGCAAACATAGATTAAAACAATACTATTTAGTTGTTACAAGTGTTGAGACCCTTTCACACCAAATGCCTAGCAGACAAAGCCTTTTGCAAAGCTTTCACATCAGCTTGAAAACCAGATGAAGGCATCACAGCTTTGTCAGCTCTGTCACAAAACAGAAACAATAGACGTGAAGAGAACGAAGAAGATGAAGAGGAGCACGAACAAGTTACAAGCAATTTGTTTGGTTTCTTTCTAGTGTTTTATTTTTCGGATCTGTCTTTATGAACACCCAAAAACATCTAAACGACGTCGTGGGCGTATCTATTTTTCTTTCATTGCAGAGGAATTAGGCCCAACGTTCAGCCATACAATACAGGAAACAGCGGAAGGAAGCAGAATTAAGGAAATTGAGTGGTCATGGGGTCAGGTGATAAACTATTCAGCTAACACTAATTAAATATAACTCATTTTTAAATCAGTTTCGACTAGAAAATATTATAGTTTTATTGAGTTTTGATTAAATTTAAGTGGGTTATTTCGGTTTACACAGGTTGGGTCTTTTTTTGTTCTAAATTTATTTTTACATTTTTTTATAATTCAAGAGAGGTATAGAAATAATGATTAGGATTTTCTCAATTTAATAGTCCTAACAAGCCCAAATAGCTATATAATCACCTAATTACATGAATAAAAGATTTTTAGCCAAAATAAAAAAATCAAAGGATAAGGTAGACAAAAAAATGTAATTGTTCCTCATGGAACTTACTAAAGAATAAGATACCAGTAAACAAGTAGCTATACAAGGTGAAAAGAAGAAACAAAGAAAGAAATAATAAAAGGCCAAGAGGAAGGCAAGACATCGAAAATAAAATATAGAAAGCTCAAGTGATCGGTTTTGGTTAATTCGATTGACAAACTTCTTAAATTAAACTCGTTTATACTTAATTGAACTTAATTATTTGTTTGACCAAATCACTCATTGACCCGACCAAACACCTTTTTTCTTGTTGTGGTTGGTTGGGAAGGTTATGTTCACCCTAACTTTAATTCAACAAGTAAGAAATCCTTGATTCCTAAATTGCTACTCTAAAAAAACATTATGTCTCCTAAAAGGAGAAAAACCATTTGGTAAGTCACTTATTGTTTATTGGGTTGATTTTTAGGTTTAGAAATTAATTTCTGAGCTACCGGTTAAAAGATACCAAGAGGGAAACCTTTTAAAAAAACATAATGCCTCCTAAATTGCAATCCTTTACTACTATCGAGGATGTTCTATATAAGAAGACGTTTGGTGCGTCATTGGAATGGAGAAATCCTCCATTGGCTTCCGTTGGCTTGTGGGAGATTTTTGAACCTACGAGTCAACGAAGTTTTGATTGTTTCAAACGGCGTGAAGAATTAATATCAACCTTTAAAATTTTCACTTCAACTCAACTCTGTTTCCCCAACTGCAGACCAAACACCCCCTAAGTCTTTAGACCAAGCAACACTGTTGTTGCACTTTAGAAACCCAATCAGGGAGGTCTCCATATAATAAGATGCCCTTGAGATATGTTTTATTCTTCCCTTCCCTTATCTATTGTAGTTTTAGCCATTGATTGCAAATACTCTTAAACATGCTCCTAATTAATATTACTGTAGCTAGAGGATTAGGTATTGTGTTGTTGAAAACTACCTGATTCCTCCCCTTCCATATATGAACCATAGTGTACTAAGAAATTCTATCATTGCATTTGTTTTGTTGTCTCGGCAGTTAGCTAGATTTTTTAGTGACATAATACATGCATCCAACCTAAGTATGTCTTGAGTCGAAGGGTTCATTTGAGATTGAATTCCAAACCAAACTGGTCTTGTCTAGGAGCAGTGAAATGGCATGTGCTTTACAGTTTCACCTGCTGCTTTACAAATGGGACATAAAGAATCATTTAGTAGTCCCCTTTTCCATATATAGAACCTTATTGCCAATGCATTGTGACAACTTAGCCAGGTGAAAAAGTTTGACCTTCTCGATAACTAGGGCATTCCAAATTAGTGACCAGATATTCTCATGGGTTGAGAGGGATGTAGAAGGGCCTGTAGAATAAGACAAGATTTGAAAACATCATAACCAGAATTAACTAAGTATTACCCGTATTTTGTATATGGCCAAGATAAGACATATCTATCCATGACTTTGCTAGTTGGGGTTTGTGTTATGTCGGGAATTAATTAAATTACTCACCTCAGTGCCATTATTAATCCAGCAATAGTTAACTATTCAAATCTTACTTCTTAGTTATTGGACAAAGAGCTAATGCTTGTGAGCTTTTCTGCACTTGAGTTAATCAGGCTTCTTCCCACAATGCACTACCAAAACACAAACCCCTTTCTCTTCTTTAATACTCATTTCCAATTAAAAACCATAGGAATTATGTGTTAGGAGTGTGTTGTAATTTTGATTCTCATATTTGAGATGCGACATTTTTAAAAAATATGACTAATTATTTATTAATTGTGTGATACTTTTTTAATAAGCTTTTCAGCATGTTAAGAAACCAAATAGTCTGATAAAATTCTAATGTAAATACAGGTTAAAGCATAGTCTAGATCTACTATGAATGTGAACACACTAACACTTGTTCAAATTACTTTCACTGGAAATGTTATTCTTCATTTTACGTCATGAGAAAAACCCACCATGTCATTTATATTTCTAGAAGCATTCCAAACATTCGTTATCCCAATTTGGTATCTCCAACAACAAACTGTTATCTAAACCATCCGTCTTTTCTTAGTTCCATGTATTCACGACAAATACTGCTAGCATTTAGGATGACAATTTCAACATGATCTCCTTGGAAAAACATCCACAATAAAGTTACAAGGTGTCAAATGGCAATTATTCATGTAATACAAACTTACAGTGTATATACCTCTCTCAGTTACAGATGCAAAAACCTTTTGACTAGATCAATTGCTTCTATTTCAAACAACGAAGTAACAACATTCTGTTAAGATACCATATTTCTTAGATTGACATCATGCGTAGCAACAACCTGTTGGAAAGATAGTCTATTTCAAAAGATATCTAGTCCCACATTGCTTGGACTTGAGATTTGTTTAAGGTTTATATACCAAAAGGTGTGTAAGCCTTTTAAAATGGAATAGAAAGTGTTGGGCCCTCGCGCGCATAAAGTCTGAACATGATGTTGGGAAATTTAGTTCAAAATAACAAATCCCCCCCTGCGCGCACGATTATCAAGCGTTAACTTTGAAATGGAAAGGTAAATTCCGTCATTAGAGGTGAATATGTCCTTTAGGGCAGTGCTGCTACACGCCTCAGACTTCGTTCTCATACAATAATTATAACAATCTAAAGGATATAGTTTCATCAATGGCTGCTGTTAATGTCAATGACGCCGTCAACAACATCAACGAGAACATTACCCCCATACAACAAGTTTCCGCTCCTGTTGCATTTGCAAAACCCCTTCCTGATATCTCTAAAATAGAAGTCTTCAATGGTCAGGCTTACCGTAGATGGCAGGAACGCTTGCATTCTCTTCTCGACATGCACTGCGTTGCCTTTTCACTTTCAAGTGAAAAACCTACCGATTCTAATCTTGTGGAGGCCTAGTCCAATGCAAACAAAATATGTTGTCATACAATACTTAGCACTCTTTCTGATGAATTGTTTGATGTTTATGCCTCCTACAAAGAAGCCAAGGCAATACGGGATTCAATGAATCTAAAGTACACCGCCGAGGATGTTGGTAAACAACGCTTTATCATTGGGAATTTCTATCATTGGACGATGACCGATGATAAAGACATCAAGATACAAATCAATGAATACCACAAACTCTTATAAGATCTCAAGACTGAAGATATAGTCATGCAAGATCCATTTATGGCAGGTTTTGTAACATCCCAAAATTATTAATGATAAATATAGAATGGAAATTTATAGGTATGAATGTGGGAACCAGCTGTATATGTCTTTTTTTAATGTGTATGAAATGATAGAGATATCCAAACTTGGCTTTTAATGAGGATTTCAGAGTAAGAACTCTTAGAACAAGCTTTACGTGTCTCAAAATGTCATATAAGATATGTCAGATATAATTTAATAGGCCTACAATGAGATACCATATGAGGAGCTGTGACAATTTCGTTTTGGTCATGTCACAGTATTCTCGCTCAATCGAGAAAGGATAACGCTCAGGCAAGAATCCTTTGCATTAGTATTTAAGCTTGGGACCAATCTCGCTTAAGCGAAGTGAGCTCTAGCTCAAGCGAGAAGCATATTAAGCAACCTGGGAAGTTACTGGACGAATTCCGTTCAAATAGGAACCTTAGAAAATAATTTTAAGATATGGTGAATGAAATTTCAAGTGAAATAGGAAAATTCCGAGTGATTGGAAGAAATTCCGAGTGACTAAGAGAAATGCCGAGTGAAAAATGGCGAAACCAAGTGAAGGTTGTGTTTATCCGAGTGGAACAAGGCTGAGAGGGTTTATTCCGAGTGAAACACCTTCAAATGACTCATTTCCGAGTCAAATACCCCAGAAAGACTCAATTTCGAGTCAAACATTTTCCAATGACTCAATTCTGAGTCATACATTGTTAGGCATTTCTAGCTATGAATAAAATTTTTCCGAGAGCTTCACTTCCGAGAGGAATACAAATGAAAAATTTCTTTTTCGAGTAAAGAAATTCTGAGGGGACTATGCCTTGATAGGATCTTCCGAGTGAGGAAAGACTTATATACTCCGAGTGGAGTAATCCTGAAAACCATTTCTGAGTGGAGTATTGTTGGGAACAGTTCCGAGTGAAAACTGTAATTTCCGAGTGACCAAGAGGAATTCCGAGTGGAAATGGAAATACCGAGTGAGAACTGTGTTTTCCGAGTGGAACATGGTCAAGAGGACTTATTCCGAGTGAAATTCTGTCTCGGAAACTCACTGCTGAGTTAAATATGTCAGGAAGACTCATTTCCGAGTCAATCACCTCAGAAAGACTCATTTCTGAGTCAATCATAGTCAGACATTGCATTTCTGACTGAAAGTTCACTGAGTGCTTTCATTTCCGAGTGAAGTACAGAGGAAAATATAATTCCGAGTGGGAATGACATCAATTAAGAGTATGGAATAACTTTGCCGAGTGGAAGGCTGAGCAAGAGATGACTCGGAGTTAGAATGAAATTACCGAGTGAAAGACTGACTGAGAGCTGACTCAGTTTCAGGGAGAATATGCCGAGTGAGATACTTTATAAGTAAGTTCGAATGAGGGAACTCCGACTGTCACCTCCAAGGAAGAGAAATCAGACTGAGAGTTTCAAATAGAACCAATTCCGAGTGAGTAATAGGTGAAGACTCGATTTCAGAAGATTTTACCGAGTGGACTAAGATGTTGAATAAAAACCGAGTGGATTCGCTTAAGCGAATGAATTCCTCGCTTAAGCGAGGGAGAGTGTCTGGCCCAAGCGAGTCAGTTTTCGCTTGAGCGGAGCCCCTCTGTCATTTCATTATATGGCACTCGCTCAAGCGAGTCTTATTCCGCTTGAGCGGGAGGACTCGGTTTCAGTTCTTTTTCACACAACTGTAGGATTTCCAGTCGGTTTATAGGCTAACCGAGTGGAATTCCAATCGGTTTTCATTGCCAGGAGTAACTTTTGACTCCTTTCTTGTCTCTTATGCATAGTTTAATGCATTTAGCCCCATTAATTCTCTCTAGTGAGTAGGACGGCCAGAAGTGGACCATTATAAACCACTTTCTTATTTTTAATCCTCCATTATTTCCACTATCAAAGCACTAAACATCCACTCACAAGGATAATGTTCCCCACTTGTCTTGCATTATTAACTCTGCCCCTTGCTAGACCAGAATGGATTAGAACAAAGCTAGTGAAGTATCATTTCTTTGATTTTTCTCCTTCCTCAATACTCCTTCGAAGCAGAAGCCAGGACTGCAAGGAAGCCATTTTCAGTTGGCAAACCAAGTAAGAGGGGACATGGTTGTGAATATTTGTGAAATGGGTAGAGTTGTATGCTGTTCTAGGACTCCAGATTTAAATTTGTATATTGTTGCTTAATTTTGAAACTTAATACATATGAATTTGTCTCTGACTTCTTCATGAAAGTTGTAGATCTTTTTATTATCTAAATTTTGAGACCTGAATCAATTAATTTGAATATGTATAGCAAAAGTTATAGACAAAATACTACAGCATGTTCGAGTGGAATATTTGTTCTATGATCTGTGTATATATTGATATTCTGGGAATTTTACAAGCATAATCAGCCTTTGATGTCTTCACGAAAGTTGTAGATAATTGTGTTATGGATCTGTAGGAAGTGGTTTCAAGTCAAAATGATTTTTGTAGCTTGAGTTATGCCTAAAATACTGAAGTATGTACAAGCTATAAATCTGTTAACTATGAAATCCGAATCTTATTTTCAAAACTGGGAATTTTGTGGTGTGAATTAGTAGTTGGTGTCTTCATGAAAGTTGTAGATAATTATGTTAAGAGTAATTTAGGACTGGTCTCATGTCAAAACTATTTTTGTAACTCCAGAAACGTTGAAAATACTAATATATATATGTTTTGAAAGCTCATCTAGAGGCAGTGTTGTATTTTGTGGATAAATGGTATTTCTGTTTAGAATTTAAATTTATGATCTTCATGAAAGTTGTAGATATTTATGTTATTGAGCTATAGAAAGTGGAATCACGTAAAAAGGATTTGATTTGCTCATGTTATGACTGTTTTACTAACGTATGTCGCTGTTTGGAAATGCTGCAATTTGCTTATAAATGCTAGTATGAATAAAAATGATATTTCCTCTATGGGTAATAATTTATTATTGAATTCTTGAGTGATTATGAATGCTGTTGAGTATCATACAGTTTGTATATTGTGGTGGTGAATAATTATGAATAACGAAATTAATTTATATGCACATGAATACCTTGTGGTTATTGACATATGTAGTTGAACAGTAAATCCATGATTTTATGAATTATTATGTGTGTTGTGTCCCTTGAGGACTTGTATTTTCCAAGAGGTTTTGGAAATATGGATATCATGGTATGTTAAATGGTAATAAAAATTAAAGGCATTCATGCATCATAAGCATTCGGACGCACCATGGAATTTAGGGGTTCCATGATTGCCTACCCTGGTGGGGGGTTACTCTATGACGAGTTAAGCCCTATTTTGTTACGCGCCATGAAGTGTAGGGATTCATGTTTTATGCAAAAGTCCTACTTATGATGTTTGTGTACTTTGGTACTTAAGCGCCATGAAGTGTAGGGATTCATGGTATATGCTAAAGCCCTATTGTGTCTCTATGAGACTATTACTGCAGTATTCCCACCAAAACAAATGGATCCAGCATGACATCATTTGACTAATTAAAGACTTACTATATACAAATAAACTTGTTTGACATATCCATCATATCATTATGATTTGTTGATTGTGTTTGTGCAATTTTATCTATTTTACACTTATTCTATATTCTGTCTCACTCTTACATCAATTTTTACAGTGAATGCCACACAGAATGAAGATTGATGCCCTGATGGATGCCTATATGAATTATTACTTGGACTTTGATTTTTATTTATATCTACTGAGTTGTAATAAATATAACGTATTATGTACTGTTATTATTCTAAATCGTTTCCGCTATGTAAAAATTTCATGAATTTTATTAATCACGACTAGTATGCATGATAATATTCCGCAATTATCGAATTTTATGTGAACTCTGAATTTAAGTTATGAATTTTAAAATGATCTTTTAAAAATGTGAAAAATTTATTCGAAAAAGTATACGGGACGTCACAGGTTTTCTTATAGAGAAATTACCAGAATTATGGAAGGACTACAAACAACAATTAAAGCATAAGCACAAACAACTCTCCCTTGCAGATTTAATTACTCACATTATTATTAAGGACACAAATCGTAGAGAGATTAAAGCTGCGAAAGCAAAGACGTTCTTTTCAAGGGAAAATTTGGTGCAAGCAAATTAACATCCAAAGAAAAGGTACGACAAAAACAATTCATCTTCTGATTACAGATCCAAAGTCTATAAACCCTCTACTTTTAAAAGAAAAGGATCATGTTTTATATATGGAAAGCCAGGCCATTTTGCTAGTACATGTAGATTTAAAAATAGAAATGAAATTCCTCCCAAAACAAGTGCAAACTTGGTTGAAAAAGATGACATTGTTGCTGCAGTTATTTCTCAAGTGATGTTTGTCACCAATGTAAGCAAATAGGTGGTAGACTCTGGGGCCACCAGGCACATCTGTGCAAACAGAGATACCTTTTCCTCCTATAATAATGTGGGAGAAGGAGAGAAACATGTCTATCTTGGAGACTCCCGAACCACTGTCGTGGTAAGAAAAGAAAAGTTCTTCTCAAGCTTACATCTGGAAAAACTCTAGAATTAAACAATGTATTGCATGTACCTAGCATTAGGGCTAACTTAATTTCTGTGGCTTTATTGGAAAAGTTGGGGTCAAAGTGTCATTTGAGTCAGACAAAATTGTTATGACCAAAAATGACGTGTTTGTAGGCAAAGAATACTGTGATCAGGGATTGTTTATTCTCAACGTTTCTAATGTTATTAATGGAAATACTTCTTCTGCTTATATGATTGATTCTTTTGATTTATGGCATGCTAGATTAGGACATGTTAGTGTACCTTATATTAAAAAATTATAAAATCTTAGCATGATTTATGGTATTAATACAACATGCTTAAATAAATGTGATGCATGTATAGAATCTAAAATAATTAAAAAATCTTGTGTTCCCATACAAAAACGTGAAATAGAACTTCTCAATCTAATACATACAGATTTAGGAGATTTGAAACAAACCATGACTAGGGGTGGAAAAAGATACTATGTAAACTTCATAGATGATTTCTCTAGATATACCAAATTATATCTAATTAGAAATAAGGATGAGGCTTTGATATGTTTCTAATTTACAAGGCTGAAGTAGAAAATCAATTAAATTGAAAAATCAAAAGGGTTAGGTCTGATAGAGGAGGTGAATACTTTCCTTTTAATGAGTTTTGTGAGAAAGAAAGAATTATTCATGAAGTAACTCCCCCTTATTCTCCAGAATCTAATGGAATAGCAGAAAGAAAAAATAGAACACTAAAAGAAATGATGAACGCTTTACTGATTAGTTCTTCTGCACCTGATAACTTATGGGGTGAGACATTACTATCTGCTTGTCATTTACAAAATAGGATTCCATATAAGAAAACTGGAATAACACCTTATGAATTATGGAAAGTTTATAAATCAAACTTAAAATATTTAAAAGTGTGGGGGTGTCTAGAACATCTGATTGTTTGTTTATTGGCTATGCTGAATATAGTGCTGCATATAGGTTTCTTGTCTTAAAAAGTGATGTGCTTGATATAAATACAATTATTGAAACAAAAAATACCAAGTTTTTAGAATTTGTTTTTCCTTTAAAAGAAAAAATTGTTTCTAAAACACCTTTAGAAGTTGTAGTTGAAAACTTCCTTGAAAAAACTAGTAATAGTTCTCTAGAAGAATTAAGAAGAAGTAAAAGACAAAGGAAAGAGACCTCTTTTGGAAATGGCTTTTACACTTATCTTATAGATAATGACCCATCAACCTTTTCTGAAGCAATCTCTTCATCTGATGCTTCTCATTGGAAATAAGCTATTAAACTTGAACTAGAATCAATAACGAAATGTAACACATGGACTTTAGTATACTTACCTACGGGAACTAAAACAACTGGTTGTAAATGGATTTTTAAAAGAAAACTAAACCCAGATGGTTCTATTGATAAATATAAGGCTCGTTTGGTAATCTGTCCTGAACCGGGGTCAAGAGATCCGGTGTCGGGGCAATCACAAATAGTACGAAGATTTTGTGCTGGAGACCGGATGTATGAGTATCCGGTGTATATATCCGTTGTCCCTGTATGAGGAGAGCGGATTGGGCGTCCTGGAGGTCCTTCACACCGTCCTTATACGTTGGCGTGGGCGAAAGGTGGTGTCACCTGCGAAGATTCTCCGACGCTCAAGTCAGTAATCATATTTCAAGTGAGGAATGTATTCAGATAATGATTATCAGTTCTAAAAGTTGAAGATCCCTCTCTTCATTGATGAGGAGAGTTCATATACCTGATTGGCTCGATTAACGAGGACTTGTTAGTGGGGAACCACTAACCTTCAATTATAAATTATTATTTTATTGCGCACTTGCAAATATGATTGAGTTAAGTGGCTATTTTATATTGAGCGTAGGGAGCATGGGCCAGAATTAGGGGATAAGTTGATCATTCCCATGAGCAGATTTTGGCTCATAGTGTAGCGAATGAAATCTTGATCCTCATCCCTGTAGCAATGCCCTTTGTCTTCTGTGTGGTGACGTGCGTATTATTCGGTGTGCATGGTGTTATCCGGACTAACCAATATAGGAAGAGTGCCTGATACGGAATTACAGTCTGGATGTATACCGATGACACCGGTTACACATTGGCAGATCGTTAAAGACGCTGAAATACATCTTGTAGAATGGATATCGCTATTGAGACCAGATCATATATCCCCTAGCTTATGTGAGGGACTGTGTAGTTGTTCACATAAGCTACTCATCCTGTGAGAGGTCTAGATGCTGGTATATTTATGTAGAAAATGTTTTTCTACATGTGTGTTGTTCAGCATTATTATATCATGAAGAACCGTACTGCGGATGAGCACTCCGTTGTCATGATGTTGCTACAACGGATTTAGACAAAGATTCTCAGTATGAGAATGCCAAAAGTTTTTTGAAAACTGAAGACTCTTGAAATTCAAGTAATGGATGTAAAGCGTAATTTACGTCACATGATTGGGTATTAAATGCCCTTAATCACGTGTACGAGCAGTTATTGCGTGTGAGGCGTAAGTCTCAGTAACCCTCGTTTGGGCTTAATGGGCCTACAATTTTTAAAACTTTTGAGCCCAATAGAGAGGCCCTTTGGCGAATCGATATTGTTTTGGCGCTCATGGATTTGAAATGACTGTGTCATTTATTTTGTAGACCGATGCGTTTAGTCGTGAACGACACAACCTTAAGAGTTGGTAACCAAACCCTTTCGTTTCCTATAAAAGGAACACTTAGTGGATTCTAGGAACCACTTACTTCTGATACCTTAACAAAACTCTGCGGAAATTTCGTAAGGACGCTTGCTGTTTGTTTTGCAAAGCTTTTCCCGTCTTCGTCTTCCTTACTATCTGAGGTATCCATTTTCTTCTCTTCTGTTACTTTCGTTTTCCTTTGTTTTCCTTTGTTCTGTTTTTTGCTCAAAATGAATGTACTTTAAGAGGGGGAGAATAGCTTCCCGTAACCCTAACTATCATGGGGGAAGAATCCATATGACTCTTCCAATGGCTGAGTCACGTCACTCAGAAAGGGAATCTTACTCACAGTGGAGTGATTATTCCTTCTTCGGAGTCGTCCTCTGATTGTAGTCGCTCTTCAGATAGTGAGGCGAGTAATGATTGTTACCCTTCTGATGATGTGACTTTTTATGTAGAGCAAAGATTTTTGTCCAGGCGACTCAAATGACGACTGGAGAAGGAACCTCTGGAGATCAAACTGTTCTGAAAATAGCAGAAGGTTTGTACAGCGTTGCTGCCTCTAGACTGAACTGGGAAGAACTTCAAGCTAAGTGGCCCTTCTGTTGGGTAGCTGATGAGTTTAAAAACTTAGCTTCCCATCATGCGAATGAGGACGGATCTCGGATTCAACCAAGGTTTACGGTTCATGCAGAGGAGGAAATAAAAAAGTGGTTCAGGGTGTTTGCACCACTCTCTACAGAACGGATATGCCACGTCGTGCCAGATGAGTGTTCCGTATACATGCACGATTTCATATTTCATTACCTTGGAGTTTGTTTTCCCTTATCCGAGTTTCAGATGGGTGTATTAAGGTTCTTGAATTACGCACCCTCTCAACTTCATCCCAACGGTTGGGGCCTCATCCGTGCTTTAGAGGTACTGGGCGATTATTTCAACTTTACACCCACTGTAGCGATGCTGTTCTACTATACTCAAGTAGTCCGGAGAGCTAACAAGCAGGGCGGTGTAGGTCTAGTAACACTCCGGACCCTATGTTTCTTTGTGAACTTCGAATCCTACACCGATTCAGCTAAAGTTGATGGAAAATCATTCAAATCTTACTTTACCCGGATATCTATTAAAAAGAAGAAACCCGTCTTTTGGAGGGACGAAGAGGGTCTTAATAAATTTCCTCTGAGCTGGACTTATGAGCATTTTCTTTTAAACTCCCAAGCATACTACACTCATCAATCCGAGTTGTCTACCGAAATGGCGAAAGTGTTATTTGCGCTTGAAGCATATACTACACTCTTTAAAGTATTTTCGTGTAGATGTCTTTTAAGTAGTTCAAGCGGAGTCCGAGACGAATATCTACATAATTCTCATTTTATTTCTCTTTTCCTTCTTTGTCAACTGTATTGAGCATTTCTTTGTTGCTAATGTGTTTTGTTTGTGCGTGTAGGTGAAATAGAACAGAAATCTTCGGAGATGAAAAAGCTGAAGTTTTTGAAAACGGCAGATAAATCTGTGGCTAGTGAGAATGAAATTCAAGCTAAGAAGAATCCTGTAAAGGATCATTCTGAATTAATCATTCTGACCTCGAATGCCGAAGGGGAGATTCCGTTAGTGGAGGGAGACTCAACTGGCATTGAGGCCACTGCGGATTACCCTCAAATAAAAGAGAGGAGGAGGAAAATCAAGAACGACCCTCCAAGATCGTCTTCTCCTCCACCGAAGAAACATAAACCTTCGTCGAGTCCGGAAAGAAAAAGAGCCACTAGAGGTAAGGCTGTAGAAACCTCGGCTCCAACTGAAGTTTTTTCGGACTCCATAAGGGTATTCTTTCTGGGGTCTTTGGGGCAAGTCTAGCTTCTTACCCAACTGCTTCATTCCTAACTCCCTTCCTCTCATACCGGGGGCCCACTCCAGCGATCCTCCCTCAGCCGCTCTATGAACTCCGGCCCACACTTGAACCTAAAGAAATCAAAGAGGCGTGTGAGGCCAGAAAATGGCAGCTAACAGAACTCACTGGGATGCTTAATTCGCTCAGCCTGTTAGCTGATGACGCTGATAAGGTTGACAAGCTGAGTGATAAAGTAGAACAGCTCAACCTCTCGGCAGAGAAAGATAAGGCTACCTTGAAACTAGTTGAAGATCGCCTATCCAATTCTAAGGAGTATGGAGATATCATGAACAAGGAGAACCTTAAGCTTAAAGGTATGCTCAAAGACTTGGAGGATAAATTGCCAGAGAGGGAGGAGATGCTTGCTAAATCAAAAGAAGAACTCCGTAGCAGCCAGGCTAAACAAGTTAAACTTGAAGATAAAGGCAAACCTGCTGCGGAGGATTACTTTAAACAAGCAAAGGAGTAGTCCCAAAAGGAGAAGAACTTCCTCCTTGAGATCGAGGGACTGAAGGCTGGGAGCATGGAATCTGAAGGAGTGAAGGAAAGATTTGTGAGGTTGCAGGAAGAATTGGCTATGGCCAAGGCTGAGGCGAAAGAAGCTATTGACATATGCACCCAAGTTGCTGAGGAGTCCTTCGGCCTAGCCATACGCCAAGTGTTCTACCGTAACCCCACTGCGAAGCTGAATCTCTATGGTATGAATCCATTTTATGAATTTCATGGAGGGAAGCTGGTCGTAGTGGTCGAAAATCGTCACGAAGATCCTCCGGACTCCTTATACGGTTTGCCCCCTCTTCCCGAGGGTCAAAGTATGGGGTCAGATTCTGATGCTTCTATGCCGGAGGGTATCTCATCTCAAGGAGGTACGAGTGCACCAGAAGAGAAGACTCTAGAGGAAGTCCCTAAAGAAGGGACATACGACCTTGGAGGAGGAGAAGGGCAGAAAGAGACTGAGGAGCAGGCTTCTCTTCCGTAGTCTTGTTATTTTTTGTATGTAAAGTTGTGTACCGGGATCAACTCCGGTTTTGACCAATTACATGTAATTTTGCTTTTTCTTATGAATAAATAAAATTCTATTCAGATATTTATCTTCAATACTTCGTGAAGAATACTATGACTTAGATGTATATATTGTTTCAGTAATTGATAATCCGTTCTGTATGACTAATCGTTGAGGTTGGATTAAAATAATCACCTCAGAAAATTAGATAATTTTAGAATAGAAAGGTATATACATGAATACTGTCCCCAAGTACAGGTATGTTAAGGAATAGGTACCTGTCATAAGGCATCATCCTTAATTCTTTTGGGGAGAAAAGGAGTCGATCCGTTGTTCATAGAAGCGGTGTCATAGGACGGATGACTAATATTAATTTGTGTTATTCTCACAGAACGGTTCACAAAGTAGATCCGTTGTTCAATATGAGAGTATTGTTCCCAGCTTAGGGAACTACAAAGATACGTAAAGATGATGGGAATTTGTTCACGCCAAGAGTTACATTATCAAATCACAGATTAGGTGATTGAGATCGTCCGTCCTGGGAACATATACCACGCCAGGAGTTACATCATCGAAGCACAGAATAGGTGATTGAGATCATCTGTCCTGGGAAGGTATACCACGACAGGAGTTACATTATCGAATCACAGAATAGGTGATTGAGATCATCCGTCCTGGGAAGGTATACCACTCCAGGAGTTACATCGTCGAATCATAGAATAAGTGATTGAGATCATCCGTCCTGGGAAGGTATACCACTCCAGGAGTTACATCATCGAATCACAGAATAGGTGATTGAGATCATCCGTCCTGGGAAGATGTCTCTCAATCGTGAGAGTACGGATTGAGTCTTCGTATTCATAATCAAATCCGGTATTGAGACAAGATCATCACTCTACTTGCCCCCTAGCTTGTGTGAGGGATTAGTAGATTTGCTCATATAAGCTATATCGTTCGTGATAGGTCTGGATACCAGTTCATATGTTAGAAGAGTATTTATCTAACACGTGGTAGATTTTGAAATTGCACTGTCGCGTAAATATTCGTTCTTGAAATGAAGACTCTGTTATGATGGAACTCCTTAGGACGGATATGGACAAAGATTCTTTGTGCGAGAATCCCAAAAGTGTTTGAAACTCGTAACCCTTGGTATTCGAGTAACAGTTGCAGTGTTTCTCATGATTGGACATTTAATGCCTTTAATCACGTGGGTGAGCCATTATTGCCTTAAATGCGTACGTCTTTATAACCGCCACTCAGGAGTTTTGTGGGCCTAAAATTAGAATTTTAAGGCCCATTTAGAAGGCCCTGTGACGAATCGATGGCATTTTCGCGCCTTCAGATTTAAAACGACTATTCTGAATTCACAAAAGGGGTGTCGTTTGATAGTAAACGACAAGGTGTTTGAGTCGGTAATTGAGACTCTTCGTGCCCTATAAAAGGCATATTTAGTGAATTCAGAAATCACTTCATCTTGCTTCCCTGACGAAACTTTGCAAAAATTTTGAGAAGACATTCCTGTTTGCCCTTTTCCTTTATTCTTAGGTAACCCTTTTCCTTCATTCTTAGGTAACCCTTTTCCTTCATCTTCTCATATTTTCTTTTAGCTTTTCTAAATATCTGGGAAAGGTTTTGCTGGCTCGAGCCGTGTTGGCCCTAAGGGAAGAGGAGGAAGAGCCTTGACTCGAAACCCCTCAAGTCGTGGTGGGAGGATCCCTGTGATCTTTCAATCAAAGCCACTTTATTTAGAGAGGGAGGCGCCACCCTACTCAAGGCGAAGGGTGATAATACCCTCTTTAGAATCCTCTTCTAGTGAGAGTGATGAGAGCGCTGATTTATACCTCTCTGATGATGTGGATTTTTACCGCAGTGTGAAAGCTTTTAAATTAACTGTAAAGAAGATGACCGGAGAAAGCACCTCTGGTGGTGGAGCACCTTCTCAACGGTATATCATGAAGACAGCTTCCGGATTGTGTAATGTAGTCGCACACTGGATTGACTAGGTGAAGTTCCAACAGAAGCGTCCATTCAGCTGGGTGGCTGAGGAATTTCGTGACATACCGTCCATCCATGCTCGGGAGGACGAAGCAAAGTTGGAGCCTCGCTTCACCGTCTCCAAAAAGGAAAAGTATAAGGAGCGTTTTATGGTGCTGGCTCCACTTCCCACAGAACAGATATGTCATACACCGAATGAAAGGTCAATATACATGTATGACTTCCTTTTTATGAATTTAGGTGTGCGCCTTCCCTTCATAAAATTTCAGATGGGGGTGTTGAGGTTTTTGGACTGCGCCCCCTCTCAGCTTCACCCCAACGGATGGGGCTTGATCCGTTCTTTAGAAGTGCTTAGGGAGCACTTCAACTTTACACCAACGGTCGCCATGCTATTTTATTTCACGCAGGTGGTCCGTCCGGCCAATAGGGAGAAGGGAGGAGTAAGCTTGATAACCCTCTGGACTCACTCCAAGATCGTCAACTTTGAGTCTTACGCCGACTCTGTCAAAGTTGATGGGCGTTCTTTTAAGTGTTATTACACCAGGATCCGTGTTAAACTTAAGGATCTGATTTTTTGGTTGAATAAAGAAGGGATAACTGAGTTTCCCGTGGCTTGGACGCATGAGCATTTTTTGTTGACTTCCCAGGCTTATTATACCGATAAGGATGAACTAACCCCCACCTCAATCTCCATTCTTTTTGCTCTTCAATCATACACTGCCATGCATAAATTTTTTTCTTGCAGGCAGTTGCTAGGGTCGAAAACTATCCGCGAGGAATATTTACGTAATTTTTCGGTCATTTTTCATGTTCTCTCTTTTTATGTCTTGAAATCTTCAATCTCTAATGGTCTTATTTGATTTTGCAGTTGAAATCGAGGCTGAGTCATCAGAGATGAACAAGTTGAAGGGGCTCAAAGCTGGAGGGAACTCCGTTGCGGCTGAGAATGACATTCAGGAAAAACCGAATTCCAAGAAGGCTACTGCTGTGACCATAATACTCACTTCGTCTGCTGGTGACGATATTCCTTTGCTAGAGGGCGGATCTGAAAAATCGACCTCCGATGTTGTGGTTAAAAAGGTCAGAGAGAGGAGGAAAAAAGCAAAAAATGATTCCTCCAGGACATCGGAGCCTCAACCTCCTCCCAAAAAACCAAAAATTTCCGAAGGAGCAGCTGATCCAGAGGTTTCTAAGGGAAAGAAAGTAGAAGGGCCCGCTCTGGATGCCCCAGGCAAGGCTGCTACCTCTGGAGCTAAGCCAATAACTGATTTCTTTTGGCCCAGAGTCTCTTGCCCCCTCCAGGCAACTCCAATCTTGCCCCATACCTAGTGTATGAGGGTCCGGTGCCTGAACGCATTCCTGATTCTCCATACAAGCTGAAAACTTCTCTGGAGGCTGAAGAAATAGTACAAGCTTGTGACGCCGGACAGTGGCAATTGGCAGAACTGTCCGGTCTCTTGAAATCAGTTCACAGGCTGGCAGACAACAAGGTAGAATTAGGAAAATTGACAGGCGAGGTCAATGATCTTACCGTTGCCGTAGCCAAGGACAAAGCGAACATTCTTCGTTTGGAGAATAAGTTGGAGGCTTCCAAAGAGGAGGGGGAGAAAAAGGACGAGGAAATCTCCAGGCTGAAATATCTTGTTAAGGAGCTGGAGGTCCAAGTACTTGATCAGAAGAAAGTCAATTCCAACCTCCATGCCAGCCTATGTATGGAGAAGGAGCATTCTACTAAGCTGGGAGAGGAGTTAAAGGCGAATAAGTTCGTCTACTCTAAAGGAGCTGAAGACTGGGCCCGCAGGGAAAAGGAGTTGCTCTTGGAAATTGAAAGTGTAAAGTTGGCGAATTCGACTAACGACGTTAACGCTCTGAAAGCGGATTTGACTGATACCAAGGCCCGAGTGAAAGAAGCTGTGGATATCTGTGACCAAGCAGTCAAGGAATCTTTCAGGCTGGCTGTACGTCAAGTCCAATACCAGAATCCCAAAGTGGAACTTAATCTAAACGGTATTGATCCGTTCTATGAGTTTCACCAAGGGAAACTAGTGGCTGTCGTTAATGATCGTCAGGAGGATCCGCCCAACACCCCGTACAAGTTTGCTCCTCTTCCTGAAGGTCAGTCAATGAGACCTTCTCTCCTGGTCCCTATCACCAAGAAGCCTAGAAGCGAAGGAACAAGCACTGGTGCTGATGTAGGTAAGGCTACTGGTGATGGGGAGGTAAAGCCGAAGGAAAAGGCAAAAGAAAGGACGGAGAGACAAACCAAAAGAAATAGTGCCCTCCTTATCTTAGTTTTTATTGATTCAAATCTGCTGTGTTTCAGGATCAGCTCCGGATTACTGAATCAATTTTCTCATGTAATTTAGGGCTTGATTAATAAAAAGACAACTTGCTTTATATGTTTATCTGTTGAAAATAGCTTCAATAGATGCATTGCATGTGTAATTGCTGGTGTATTTTAAGAGAATCATGTTTGTATAATACACTCAAAGAAACGTGCCAAGTTTTAAACACGGTAGTTGTAGTTATAAAAGATATCGTTCCCACTAAGGATCATCAGCAATTGAAACTTAAAATATTACGGCGGATTAAAACGATTGTTTTCATGGTTTTGAGTTCAAAATATAAACGACAATATATGAACGAGTATTGTCGCAACCCGGATCGCGACGGCGCGGCAAAAGGAAAACCAAAGCATGGAACAGGGAGTCGCCACCAACGTTTTTATCCATAGGAAAAACATTGGGAAAAAACTAAGTTCAGTAAAGCACTGGTTTAAAAAAAATTGAAATCCAAGTTCGGGAGTCGGTTACGAGTAGGGAAGGTATTAGCACCCTACATCGCCTGTCAAAGACAGTACCAAGATTGAAAGCACAATATAAATAGCCTTAAATAAAACATGGTTTCTTCCCTTTTACTTTTGTATTTTTATTTGAAAAGGACGGAATGGAGTAAGAGAACTGTACAGACATAGAATGTTGAAGCGAGGTCAATGGGACGCTTCGTCCAAATTAAGCCTGACTTCAATATGAGACAGAGAGGGTGAGAAAATGCCAATAAGACGTCACGTCTAAATTAAACATCCTCGGGTAAAAAGGATAGGGATAGGAAAGGGATAAGCGGGATGTCTTGTCCTAAGTATCCCTTCCCTATGAATTGTAGTGAGGTTTGAACAAAAACTAGGGGGAAATCAACAAGACGTCACGTCTAAATTGATTTTCGCGGAAACGATAAAGATTAACATCATGTAAGAAATGCAAAAAGTAAGGAAATAAATCAGTAAAAGGAAATAAGAAAGATGGGCCCGACAGGAGTTGAAGTCCTGCTCCTACGTATTCTTGAATTATCAAGAAATCAGGGTTACGTAGTTCTGAGGATTATTATTTTTAGGAAGAAATCTGAAAGATGTTGATGGATGTCATTGAGGTGGAAAACTCGTACAAGGCGAAGTTCTTTACACGTGCACGAATTCTAAGATGGTTGTGTAGACGGGAGTGCTCCCATACGACACTATTTTTTTGAAAAAAAAAGGAAAAAAAGATTTTTAAACTGGAAAATAAAACATGTACAAAAATTACTTATTTTATTATATGTATTTTTAGGGAAAAGGGGTAAAAATATTAACAATGTAAACTATGCCACACAGACAACCATAACCAATAAACAGTGAACTGACAGGAAAGTAAAAGACTGAAAGTAAAAGAAATAAGGGACAGGGTGGAACCGGTGTGATGGGCTCAGAACCGATGTGGGAGCCAAACGCAGCGACGGTGTCTGACTGATTCCAGACTCGCACGCTGACAGGAACAATGGACCGGTGTTGGATCCAAATCTTGAAAACTGAAGGACACGACCGGTGTTGTGGGAAGTTGATCCGAAGTAAGTTACTGGATGCTGTGTAAAGACGATGTGGCAGAGTAATGAAGATAGTAGCAAGGCAGGGCAGTGAAGAGCTAGAACGGGGTGGATTCTGTGTGAGGACGGTGTGAGTACGGGGTAGGGGCGATGAGAAGGGCAATAGCTTTGAGTACTAAGAACTTCCAAGCTTCCCAAAGCTAAGGGGTTTATATTGGTGATTATGACAGATTATTGGTTTCAAGTGAGGAGGGGTCTTTAGAAGGTCTCGAAGAAATCAGAGAGAATTTTGAGGAAAGCTTCCTTGCGAACCAGTCCTTGAAAAACGTAACCCTCATAGCTTCTTTGGTTGGGGCATTTATAGGGCCTTGAGGTCATGGGCTGAGGGTTTGGGACAGCCAAAATTCCCACTCATCCATACGCGTAGTGGTGTGCAACCCTGGCCACTATCTGTTCGTGGGGAGCAGGGTTTCAGTGGGGCATTTTTTAATTGTCCACTTTCGTCTCCCTGTCTGCCATTTTTGGGGAGTGCGATTCCAGGTCATTATGCACAAACTTCTGACCTCGTCCATCCGTTGTCAAATTTGTGACATCGGTTAGCAAAGACATCGGTTGGACGGAGTCTCTATTGATCCGATGTGGTGTCTTAAGAACCTTTACCTATGTCTCACACTAGTTGAGCCTTTCAATGTAATCACAGGGGTGGTGTTCTCCCTCCTAGTCTGGATCTACTACCAGCCGGTGTGCCTATTTGGATCTGAGATCCCTTTTCCTTGAGGCCGGACTGGCCTGTTATTCCGTTGTCAGGCGCACAACATCGGTCCGGTGTTAATTTAGGCCTTGTCCGGTGTCATAACAATTTAGGCCGGACCGAAAGAGGTGTTCACAGATGCCCCTCTTTACTCTTTTTTCACAAGAGAAATGTACATTTCCGAGGTGAAAAGGGAGTAAAGATATGAACACCGATGTAGGGGCTAAGCAGGACCTAAATCCGGTGTGGGGCTTAATGACGTGGCCAGTTTAACAGCCGACGTGTCCCACACGTGGTCCACGTCATGAGGTGACTGAGCATTCCACGTGTCATCAGCTAACTGGTTCTTTTAAAAATTCAAAATTCGCGCCATTGGGTCGGAATGCCAAAAGTCGGCCCCTATTAATGGGCCTTGGGCCAGAATACGGAAGGTTCTGGATCCTCACTCGTCCCTCTATAAAAGCAACTTCGGGGATCCATCGCTTTCACTCCTTTCTTGATATTAAAGTGCTGCCTCTCCGACGTTCAACTTCTCCGGTGTTCAAAGTTCTCCCCCGGCATTAAAGCTTTTCTCCGGTGTTACGTCCTGGCTCGTACTAAGAAAACTGCACGCATCGCCTCAGCAGGTAGCCATCATCTCCTTCATTTTAATTCGTAGATAAGTCATGGGGGACACCGGTTCAAGTAGTGACTCCATTGAGGTCCTATCAGGTCCTCCTTCAATTACATCCCGGTGTCAGCCGGGTGGAGTTTCGAGCCGAGGTCTGAGTCACCAAAGTGGGGCAACCTCAGGGGCTTCACATCGGTTCGTCTCATCGGGACACCATTTCTCCACATTGCCTTTGTGGGAAACAGAGGGGTTTGACACATCGTCAGACTCTTCTTTTAAATTTGGCACTGCTAGTGAAGGGGGAAGCAGTGCCGATCTATATCTTACTGACGATGTGGCCTTTTACAGCTGTATTCCCTTCCTCCGCCACACCGTCCGAATGGCTTCTGAAAACTCCTCCACCGGCGCCGCTGTGATCACCGATCCTGTTGGGACAAACGTCTTGGCACACCGGATCGACTGGCTAGCTGAGAAGGACAGGGATCCATACTTCTGGGTTTATGAAGACCCAAAAACAATTTCCCGGTATGCTGAAGATGCTACCGACGTCACCATCGAAGATGTCATTGTTCATGCCGATGTTGAGCATGACAACGACTTTACTGTATTCTGCCCCCAAACCTCGGATAGGATCTGCCATCAACCGGGGTCAAGGAATCTCTTCATGTATGAGATGGTCTTCTCCAAGATCGGCGTCCGCTTCCCATTGACGGAGTTTGAGATAGGGGTACTCCGGTTTCTGGACTGCTCTCCCAGCCAACTTCATCCCAATGGCTGGGGTTTGGTAAGGGCCTTGGAAGTACTTGGGGAGTACTTCCACTTCGTCCCCACAGTGGCTCTCTTTTTCACTTACTACAGGGTGATGCGCCGGGGTAACTCTGGAGGAGGTCTAGGCTACATCAATCTCCGCTGCGACTCAAAGGTGGTTAACTTCGAAAGTTACACCGAATCGGCCAAGACGGACGGGGTCAGTTTCAAACACTCCTACGTCAAAGTCGAGGTCAATGCTGGTAGGCCGGTGTTCTGGGAGAATTCTAATTTTTCCAGAAAGTTCTACACCGGTTGGACTCATGAGTACTTTCTCCTGACAAGCAATGCCTACGTCGTCAATGAGAGTTCTTTGTCAACTGAGTCCAAGAAAGTCCTGGACGCTCTGAGGGGTTATTCCGTCATTGCTAGGTTCTCCTGCAGAAGGCTTTTGGGGACAGAGTCGGGCCGGGATACTTACCTTGGTAGATGTTTAACTTTTCTCCTTTTATTAATTATTTATTTTTTTGATATGTTCACACCGGTCCTGACATCGTCTTTTTTTCTTTTCAGGCGAGATGGCTCGGATAGACATCCTCAGGAAACTGAGGGAGGCTGCCGAAGCCCGAAACACTGCTGCCGCTACATAGGAGAACAGGGTGACTCCTCGTCGCACACCGGCCAAGATGGTGAGCATCCCGGCTGAAAATGTTGGGGCGATGACTCTGGGGCCAGCTGAAAGGGTCCCAGTTAAAAGGAAGTCCCACCCCGGCTCAACCTCCAAGCCGAAGAAAAAGCACAAGGCTTCAAGGGTTGTGGCCGAGGTAGAGGTGCCAAGGGAGGAGGAGGCCGGTCCTGTAAATACTTCTCCAGTCTGGTCTCAACCTGAGGACATTGTTGTCAACTCTCGCCTCTCGGACTTTCTGGAGTACGTTGGAGGGACACCGGCTCGGTTTGACATCCCCTTCAAGCTCAAGGCTGATCTTCCCGCTCCGGAGGCTCAATCTGCTACCAAAGCAGCCATTTTCAATTTGGTTGAGGTAGCCGGGGTCATCAGCTCTTTGGGCCACTCTTACAATTCCGGTGTCGAGGCTAAGGAGTGCCTAGACCGGATAAAGAAAGCTGAGGCCTTGAGAGTCAAGGCTCAGACTGCTTTGACACAGAAGGAGTAGGAACTGGCCAAGAGCAAGGAGGATCTGTCCAAACTTGCTGCTGCCTACACATCGGCTGCCAAGAGGGCAGATGCTGCTGAGGCTAAGGCTAAGGCTTCAGAGGACGCTCTTCAAGCTCTCCGGACCGAACTGGATGAAGCCAAGGCTGCAAAGGCCGAGGTGGACAAGAAAAACAAGGAGCTATCTGGGAAGCTTGCCGATGTACAGGAGGAGCAGGCAAAGGAGCGGATGGAAGCCGAGGAGCAGATGGCTGAATTTTCGGTATTGGCCGATGTCGCCTTCAGTTCCGCTGTTCGTCAGGTTGTACACCGGAATTCCGCTGTACAACTCAACCTGAATGGTATAGGTGTCTACTATGAATTTCATGGTGGCCACCTATATGCTATGGACCGGGGTCAGGCTTCGGAACCTGAGGATATTCCTTATGAGCCGATGCCTCTCCCCGAAGGCCAAAGCATGGAACTGAGGACGGTGTCGGAGGAATCCGAGAGGACAGCCTCCGCTAGACCGGACTCTCCAGCATCCAACTCTTAGGATTTTTCTTTTTTCCTTCTTTTTTTTTCTTAGCCTTGTTCCGGGATGGGCTCCGGAGTTTTAACTTTTTGTAATGGCCTCAGTGCCCCTCATTAATACAATGCAATTTTCCCACATCTGCTTGTCTTATTTTTTAATATCCAAGTATATTTCTCTTGTGACCGGTGTAGGGTAACAACTTGAAGTAACACCGTCTGATCATCAATTTGTACTTAGAATTAGGACTTCATTTCTTGCCTTCTTTTCAGTTTAATTCGAACACCGTCCTTTGCAAAGCATGGAACCTCGAATTAGTGTATCATGGCCACCCCGTCCACAACTTCGGTTACGTTGTGAATCTTCGGTATAATGGGTATGACATCGGCCTTAGCAACTTCAACCCTGAACTCAATTCTGTCCAAGGTGGGTTTCCTGATACCGTTGGTTGTTTCCCCAAAGTAGGAACCGGTGTGACCATGGGGACACCATCTCTTATAACTTCACAGGGCCTACTTCATTTGACTTTGAGAGCCATGACACCGTCTTTGGGATCACCATATTCCGTAATAGAGTGAACCTCTACCTAGCGTCCATATCGGATCAACACCGTTTTTTTTTTGAAGAATCAAAAGAGCTATTTTTTTTCAAAAAAGCGGCGTACCGTCCCTTGGGTGACAGGAAGGTAAGAGTGGGGAATTGCCCCTTTGAGTGAAGATAAAATATGGGGTGTGGCTCTTGAATTATAGAAGAGTAAAAACCGGGGGATTGCCCCTTGAAAGACTGGGAAATAAAAAGCGAGGTGTGGCCCTTGTTCGACAGGAGAGTAAAAACTGGGCAATTACCCTTTTGACGAGACAAATAGGTGTGGGGCATGGCCCTTGGCTTGCAGGGGGTTAAAAGGTGGGGGATTGCCCCGTGACAAGAAGATAAATGTGGGGTGTGGCCCTTGGTTTGCAGAAAGATAACGGTGGGGAATTGCCCCTTGACTGACAGGAAAATAAATGTGGGGTGTGGCCCTTGGTTTGCAGAAAGATAAAAGGCGGGGGATTGCCCCTTGACTGACAGGAAAATAAATGAGGGGTGTGGCCCTTGGTTTGCAGAAAAATAAAGGTGGGGATTGCCCCTTGACTGACAGGAAAATAAATGTGGGGTGTGGCCCTTGGTTTGTAGAAAGGTGAAGGTGGGGAATTGCCCCTTGACTGACAGGAAAACAAATATGGGGTGAGGCCCTTGGTTTGTAGAGAGATAAAAGGTGGGGGATTGCCCTTTGACTGATAGAAAAATAAATATGGGGTGCGGCCCTTGGTTTGCAGAAAGATAAAAGGTGGGGGATTGCCCCTTGATTGACAGGAAAATAAACGTGGAGTGTGGCCCTTGGTTTGTAGAAAGGTAAAAGGTGGGGAATTGCCCCTTGACCAACAGAAAAAAATAAATATGGGGGTGTGGCCCTTGGTTTGCAGAAAGGTAAAAGGTGGGGGATTGCCCCTTGACTGACCTTGATTTGTAGAGAGATGAAAGGTGGGGAATTGCCCCTTGATTGACAGGAAAATAAACGTGGGGTGTGGCCCTTGGTTTGCAGAAAGGTAAAAGGTAGGGGATTGCCCCTTGACCAACAGGAAAAAATAAACGTGGGGGTATGGCCCTTGGTTTGCAGAAAGGTAAAAGGTGGGGGATTGCCCCTTGACTGACCTTGATTTGTAGAGAGATGAAAGGTGGGGAATTGCCCCTTGATTGACAGGAAAATAAACGTGGGGTGTGGCCCTTGGTTTGCAGAAAGGTAAAAGGTGGGGGATTGCCCCTTGACTGACCTTGATTTGTAGAGAAATGAAAGGTGGGGAATTACCCCTTGATTGACAGGAAAATAAACATGGGGTGTGGCCCTTGGTTTGCAGAAAGGTAAAAGGTGGGGGATTGCCCCTTGACCATCAGGAAAAAATAAACGTGGGGGTGTGGCCCTTGGTTTGCAGAAAGATAAAAGGTGGGGGATTGCCCCTTGATTGACAGGAAAATAAATGTGGGGTGTGGCCCTTGGTTTGCAGAGAGGTAAAACGTGGGGGATTGCCCCTTGGCGGAGAGAGAATAGACCAGGGGAGATGCCCCAGTTTGGGACGACTTGGCGGAATCTTGGAGGAACTGTCTCCTGACTGTAAGAGAATGGACCAGGAGGATATGCCCCGGTTTGATTTGTTTGAGAAGTGTAGTTCCATCGGGGAAGAAACTCGGGGGGTGCCAGTTTTGGCGATCTGTAGTTTCACTGGGAAGGAGGACTTGGGAAATGTCAGTTTTGGCGATTGTGGTTTCGCTGGGGGTGCCAAATCTACTGATTTTTCTTGGGGAAGACTTTTGGTCTGGATTTTTCTATTGCCAGGTTCTTCCTTTTAGTGCGACGTAGTTCCATCACCCTCCAAACAGATAGTTAGAAGCACAAGTAACAAAAGAATTAACATTCCGAGCGACCTTTCCTAAGAGATAGGCCTTCAAGATAACTCATGGATGACATAGAGACAATTTTATTTTCCAGGGACATAACTAGCAGAATTTGGTTATGCTTTCTCACGGGCTGGGTCTGACGCCAGGATACATTTCGTTCCACCACGACTTTTTATTTCATCACTTTTTTCATTTCAAAAATTTCTTTTAGGAAAACTTGTTCGTTTATAAGATTCAGCTGTAGACTCAGGGGAAGGAAAGGCAAAGCTTATCCATTATTGAATATAAGTATGTACATTGGTAATGAAGGTAAAGGTAACACAAACATATGCATAAATAATTCAAGAGGTGGGAGAGAAAGAAAATCTTTTGAACCCTCCAGCGATTCCCTGCGAGCAATGAGAATTCGGATCCGTTCTCGCGACTTCGAGACCATCCTCTGACTTTGCTTCTGGGAAATGATTTGACAAAGACTCGTGTGCCTGACCAGTTTTCCTTCTCTGAAGAGTTTGTCATTACGCCTGACCTCGTGGTTCTTATTCTATCCGAGCCGCCCTCCCGGGTTTTCGACTCATCAAGTAGCTCTAATTTTTGCCTAGGCTGCCCTTTGGGTTTTCAACCTAGCGAGCATTTTTCTTCTCTTTTTTTTTTTAGGCAAAATATTTCTTCACCGCGTCGGCGTTTACAGGCGTTGGCAGATCCTCTCCGTCCATGTTGGTGAGAATTAGAGCTCCTCCAGAGAAAGCCTTCTTCACGACGTATGGTCCTTCGTAATTAGGCATCCATTTCCCTCGGACGTCCTTTTGGATTGGCAAGATTTTCTTGAGGACTAGGTCTCCCTCTTGGAATTGTCGAGGCCGTACCCTCTTTTCAAATGCTCGTTTCATACGCCTATGATACAACTGACCATGACAAAGGGCAGTCAATCTCTTCCCATCAATCAGATTTAACTGGTCATGTCGAGTTTGGATCCATTCAGCTTCTTTTAATTCTGCCTCCATTATCACTCGAAGAGAAGGGATCTCTACTTCGAAAGGCAGGACTGCCTCCATACCATAAACCAAGGAGAATAGGGTTGCCCCAGTTGAGGTTCGGACTGAGGTACGATACCCATGTAAGGCAAAAAGGGAGCATCTCACTCCAATCTCTATAAGTTACAACCATTTTCTATACAATCTTCTTGATGTTTTTATTGGCTGCCTCGACTGCCCCATTCATTTTAGGGCGATACGGGGAGGAATTATGATGGTGGATTTTGAAGCTTTCACAAAGTTCCTTCATCATTTTGTTGTTCAAATTCATACCATTATCAGTGATAATCTGACTCGGCAGACTGTACCGGCATATCAGTTCACGCTTGACGAATTTAACCACAACATTCCTTGTCACATTGGCGTATGAAGCAGCTTCTACCCATTTTGTGAAATAGTCAATAGCGACCAAAATGAAACGATGACCATTTGAGGCTTTTGGCTCGATGGGCCCAATGACATCCATACCCCACATTGAAAAGGGCCATGGTGCTGACAAGACATTCAGAGAAGACGGGGAAGCGTGAATATGGTCCGCGTATACCTGACATTTATGACACCTGTGAACATAGGCAAAATAGTCCGTCTCCATGGTCATCCAGTAGTAACCAGCCCTTAAGATCTTTCTTGACATGGCATGCCCGTTAGTGTGAATTCTAAAACATCCCTCGTGAACATCCCTCATGATTTTATTTGCTTCATCAGTGTCGATACAACGAAGAAGGACAGAGTCGTAGTTTCTCTTATAAAGCACATCACCGTTTAAGAAGAAACCCATAGCGAGCCGTCGCAGGGTTTTCTTATCATTCTCTGTAGCGCCTTCGGGATATTCTTGACTTCGGACATACCTCTTGATATCGTAGTACCAAGGCTTCCCATCTGACTCCTTCTCAATCATTTGGCAATATGCAGGCTCGAGGTGCCGTTCTATTTCAATGAGAGGCGTGTCACAATCATTGCTTACCTTAAACATTGATGCTAGGGTGGCCAACGCATCAGCCATTTGGTTATCCTCCCGGGGAACATGGTGAAAAGAAATATCCTCGAATTCCTTAATCAGCTCTTTGATACGAGCTTGATAAGGAATTAATTTGCTGTCCCTAGTTTCCCACTCTCCTTTTAGTTGGTGAATGACTAAGGCAGAATCCCCGTATACTTCTAATTTCTTCACCTTGGCATCCAAAGCTACTCGGATTCCCAGAGAACATGCTTCATACTCGGCGATGTTATTGGTACAATCAAAACACAGTCGAGCACAAACGGGGATGAGTTCTTTATCAGGTGAAATGAGGATTGCTCCGATTCCGTGTCCTAGTGCGTTAGAGGCACCATCAAACCTTAAGATCCATTTATCCTTTTGGGCCTCTCCTTCATTAAACAGGGCCAAGATATCTTCATCTGGGAAGTCAAACTGCATGGGCCGGTAATCCCTTATGGGTTGATGGGCTAGGTAGTCGGCTAGAACACTTCCCTTTATAGCCTTCTGAGTAACATAGACTATATCGTACTCAGTTAACAGGACTTGCCATCGAGCAATTCTTCCAGTTAAGGCAGGTTTTTCAAAGATATACTTGACAGGATCCAGTTTGGAAACTAGCCAAGTAGTGTGACTTATCATATATTGCCTTAAACGTCAGGTTGCCCATGCTAACGCGTAACAAGTCTTTTCTAGAGCAGAATACCTCATCTCACAGTCAGTGAACTTCTTGCTCAGATAGTAAATGGCATGTTCTTTCTCCCCAACCTCATCATGTTGCCCTAACATACAACCCATGGACCCTTCTATCACCGTAAGGTATAAAATGAGTGGTCTCTCCGGGGTAGGCGGGATCAAAACTGGTGGCTTCTGCAAATACTGCTTTATCTTTTCAAAAGCCTCCTAACAATCCTCATTCCATTGAACTGGTTGATTCTTGCGGAGCAATTTGAAAATTGGCTCGCATGTTGCCATTAACCGTGAGATAAAGCGAGCGATGTAGTTTAATCTCCCCAAAAACCCTCTAACTTCCTTTTCTGTGCAGGGATGAGGCATTTCAAGAATGGCTTTAACTTTGTCTGGGTCGACCTCTATGCCTCTCTTGCTTACTATGAATCCCAGTAATTTCCCGGATCTTACGCCGAAGGTACACTTTGCCGGGTTCAGCCTAAGCTTGAATTTCCTCAACCTCTCGAAGAGTTTCCTTAGGTCTACCAAATGTCCTTCATCCGTTTTAGACTTGGCAATGATATCATCCACGTAGACCTCTATCTCCTTGTGCATCATGTCATGGAAAAGGGTTACCATGGCCCGTTGGTAAGTTGCCCCGGCATTCTTCAGACCAAAAGACATCACCTTATAACAGAAAGTTCCCCACAAGGTGATAAATGTGGTTTTTTCCATGTCCTCAGGTGCCATCTTAATCTGGTTGTATCCGAAGAAACCATCCATGAAAGAAAAGATCGTATGCTGCGCTGTATTGTCGACCAAACATCAATCTGAGGCAGAGGAAAATCATCTTTGGGGCTAGCCCTGTTCAAATCGCGATAGTCCACGCACATTCTCACTTTGCCATCCTTTTTCGAGACCGGGACTATATTGGCCACCCATTGTGGGTATTTTGCCACGGCTAAGAATCCGGCATCAAATTGCTTCTTGACTTCTTCCTTGATTTTCAAAAGCATCTCAGGTTTCATACGTCGCAGTTTTTGCTTCACTGGCGGGCATTCGGGCTTTAATGGTAACCTATGTTCGACGATGCTATTGTCCAGTCCCGGCATATCTTGGTAAGACCAGGCAAAAACATCGCTGAACTCTCTCAACAACCTAATCAGTTCCTGCCTCAGTTCTTTACTTAACGAGGTACCAATTTTGACTTCCTTTTTATCCCCTCCAATTCCCAAATCGATAACCTCAGCTATCTCTAAGTAGGGTAGAATTTCCCTATCCTCTTGTTCCAATAACCGGGTTAACTCAGGCGAGGGATCACAGTCTTCATCATACTCCTCATTAGCACAATCAGTCAGACAATCAGAATCATGAAGTAAGACCGGATTCTCACTATTCTCAGATGAATCGCTTTCGGATCTGCATTTTTAGTGTATTATAGCAAATGAAAAGGAAAGCAAGCAAGAGAAAGGTTTAAATAATAGGTTATTAAACAGATCAAGCTATTTGGAAAATGATGGCATTTATTAATCAAATAAACGAACAAGTTTTTTTTTGTTACAAAATGAGACCCCGAAGCATAGCTAAGGGATCGAACAGAAAACAGGATTACTTTGATGAAACGGTAAAAATCGTAGGGAACTCTATGATCTCCCAGTTGTTCAGTTCCTGACAAGGCGAGCCAGCATACACAAGTTTGGGTCCCTCATCGAGATCATTTTGGATTACGGCCACTTGATCCGAGAGCATTACTCCGGCGCTCCTGAAGCTCTGGTAGAGGTCACAGATGGGGATTTTCACAGTGTTGAATGCACGCCCGGCATGACGAGTAACCCTCTTCCCCCTCCTCTCTTTTTCTACCCTTTTTTGGTCTTCAGTGGTAGGTTGGTACCCCAGGCCATATCTGTTTTTGTTCTCGGGGAGGCAGATAGGTTGAATTCTTCCTTCCAATTCTCTTCCGAGCCCTCTTCCCGGCCTATATCCTTCTCGTAGCATGGTCTTCGCCACTGCTAATGGTACATTTGGGAAAGACATGCTTGTGGCGTTAGCTATCTCCAAAGCCTGGAACGATGTCTCGAGGGCTTCCTCAGCTGCCTCTACATAGGGGGTAGTAACTGGCTTACTGACCAGAAGATCCTCCTCTCCAGAAACGATTACCAGTTTGTTATCAACGATGAACTTTAGTTTCTGGTGTAAAGTGGAAGGGACTACCCCTGCTGAATGGATCTATGGCCTCCCTAACAAGGAACTATAGGCGGGCATGATATCCATTACTTGGAAGGGAACTTGAAAGATACGGGGTCCAACTTGTATGGGTAACTCAATTTCGCCTATGACCTCCCGTCGGGTCCCATTAAAAGCTCTTACTATCATGGAGCTCAGTCTCATGCATGCCCCATCTACGGGAAACTTAGCCAATGTAGACTTAGGCATCACATTCAAGGATGATCAATTATCGACGAGCACTTTTGCCATAATATGGTCTTGACATTTCACAGAGATGTGCAGAGCTTTGTTGTGTCCTTTCCCTTCCATCGGCACCTCGTCGTCCGTGAAAGTCAGATAGTTACTGGCCACTATATGTCCGACAATACCTTCGAACTTATCAACAGGAAAATCATGTTTTACGTGTGCCTCACTCAATACCTTCATTAGTGCGTTCTGATGTGATTCGGAACTTGTCAGCAGAGATAATAAGGAGATCTTGGCGGGGGTATGGTTCAACTGATCCAATACCTGGTAATCACTGTGGCGGATAAATTTTAAGAACTCCCTAGCCTCTCCCTCAGCCACAAACTTCTTTGCTTCGCCGGCGATTCTAACATTCCCGGTTTTAACCTCCCCGGCAGTCTTGTCTTGCTTTGACTCTGAAGGCGCATATACTCTCCCACTCTGGGTCATTCCACCTACCCCGGCGATGTTGGTAATTGACGAAGCAAGCGTTGGATCAACTGTCACAGAGTTGGAGACAACTACACCCGTGTCGTATTTCCAAGGCACGGCGTGGGAGTTGTCATACGGGAACGGAGCAGGAGGTTGGACCGTAATAGTAGTTCTGACAGGGGTCTGTGTTGGCGGCGTATTTTTACTATAAAAAATGACCAAGGTTTTCAAGGCTCGAAGTCCAGTTTGTCCTTGTATCATATTCACATCATTTCCATGACACCTGCAGACTTGTACAGTGTGACTGTCTATCAGCTTTTGGAGGTTTTTCCGAAACCCTTGCTGTTTTGCTGATCGGGCATCATCGAAGTCCTCATCCCACCTGTCTTTTACTAATCCTATCCCAAACATAAAGGAGTGAATTTCCTTTAGAGGCATTTGAATGTTTTTAACATTGGATATATACTCCGCATCTTCCCCAATAGCATTGACCCCAGGCTCCTCATGATTAGGCAAAGGGTTTGTTGTTACGTTCGGATTTCCTTCTCGGAAGCTTATCCAATCTGCCTGAATCAGATCCCTTACCTTATATTTTAAGGCCAGACAGTTTTCGGTAGAATGACCGGGTGCACCCGCATGGTAATCGCACCGGGCATTAGGGTTATACCCCCTGGGATAAGGTGGCTGGAGTGGCCTCAAGGGACAAGGTACTACGAGGGTCTTTTCAATGAGGTGAGGCAAGAGTTCAGTATAGGACATTGGGATGGGATCGAACTGGGGTGGAGCGCGGTCGTTGTTCCTTCTTTGGATATTTGGATTTGGCGGTGGGTTGGCTTGTGGTGTTTGGTGTGGTATCTGTGGTGGTGCAGGTGGTCGTACAATGGTTGGTCTGAATTGCAGTGGATTATGGTTTGGAATGGCTTCCACGTATGGGTGGGTCATGCCGGGATATACTGGTGAGAGGCTAACGGGGGCAGGTGGTCCTGCCAGGTTCCTTCTCTGGTTGTGAGAGACTAAGTTGGTCTCCCCTTCTCTCCTCCTATTTTCGCCAAGCGCAGGTCTCCTTACAGCTCCTGTCCCAGGTGGACTTCGGACTATCCTGCCGGTCCTTAGTCCATTTTCTATTCTTTCTCCAATAGTGACAATATCGGAGAAATGGGACGAAACACTTCCAATCATCTTTTCATAGAAAGGAGTTTGAAGCGTATCTATAAACATAGTGATCACCTCCTTTTCAGACAGAGGTGGGTCGACCTGTGCCGCCACTTCGTGCCACCTCTGGGCATACTCCTTGAACGTCTCGTTATCTTTCTTAATCATGTTCTGCAACTGTCCCCTATCCAGGGCCATGTCCAGATTATATTTGTATTGTTGCATGAACGAGTCTGCTAGATCCTTCCAGCAGCGTATACGAGAGCGTTCCAAATGATTGTACCATGTCAGGGGAGCCCCAGCCAGGCTGTCCTGGAAACAATGAATCAACAGAGGATCATTTGACGCATGCGAAGCCATCTTATGGTAGTACATGGTTAGATGATTCTTCGGGCACGTTAACCCTCTGTACTTGTCAAAATCGGGCGTCTTGAATTTGGGAGGGATGATGACATCAGGGATTAGGCAAAGTTCAGCAGCAGTGCCCGTCCCAAATTTGTTTGTCCCTTCCATCTCCCTTAATCGCCTTTCCAAGAATTCCAACCTTTCTTCCTGGGTGGTAGTAACAGCACTCGGACCGGTGGTGGTATGATGACCAACCTTCCCATATTATTGGTAGGAGTGAACCAGGTCAGTGTTTGGTATGAAGGTATTGGGTCTGGCAGTGGTTCAGGGTATATGGATGGTATAAGCAGGCTGTGCTTGGGCGGTTTGCGTTTGGGCGGCTTGAGCATGAGTGGGTGGTGCTTGGGTGGCTTATGCTTGGGTAGGTGGTTTGTTTGGTTGATTAGTGTTGGGTTGGGCAGTGATGGGAATTTGGTCTTGGTAGCAAGGTTCTTCCTGGAGTGGTGGAAAATACCTGTGCGGCAAAGCATACGGAGGAAAGGGGATAACATTTCCTTCCTCGTCCATAAAGGTGTGTTGTTGTGTGTCTGCGGGGTTTGGTCTCCTTATGCGAATAACGAGGGGAGGCGCGGCGGTTCTGGGGTCAGACCTCGTAGCCGGATCTTGAACATGATAAGAGGTGGGTGGTTGTTGTCGGGCGTCTTCAACCCCTGCAGAAGATCCCCCTTCTGTGACCCTCCTTTCCAAGAGCTTGGCTATCTCGGCCATCTGTTCCTTGACTTGAGTGAGTTCGGCCTTTAAGTTTTCATTTTCTTGCTCTATGTCAGCCATGAGTTTCTTCTTGAGCCTAGTCTCGTAAGGATGTTTACCCGTAATGTCTAAAGAACCATGTCAAACGGTTAGAGAAATAAAGGGAACAATTAAAGAAGATAAAACAAACATAAATAGGCATACGCAGGATACAATTCCGAATTTGACACGTATTCCTTAACCTTTCCCCAGAACGTCACGTTCAAAAGTACTCGGTAAAACAGTAGATTGGAAATTAACATGAGGCAACTTGTGTAGGCGAAAAAAACTTCATAATTTTATTTCTCCAAATGATACAATAAAGACTCAGATTACAAAACTTTAGCCACTCCTGGCTCGGCAACCATGGCCCTCATTTTACAAAGCCTTTCCTGGCAATAACACAGAAATGATGATATCTCTTTGGGAGTGGACAGGGGGTTAACCATGCCTTCGGCTTGCTTCAGCATTGTGGGGAAATCTTCCAGTACTCCATTGGTTAGGTAAGCCAATTTAGCAAAACGATCCATCCATGAATGAATAATTTCGTCACTTCGGGCCAAATCCCCCCTCAAAGCCTGTATAGTCTCCTGGCAACGTCGTTCAGCATCAAGGGCTTTCTTATGCTCTGTGTTTATCTCTTGTTCGCAGGCATTAATTACCTCCTCTAGCTGTAGTTCCAATCTACGGATCTGGGTTTGTAACATCTCTTTCTGCACCAAGGCCTCCCTTTCCTTCTCTTTGGATTGTACCAGCATGTCCTTCAAAATTTGTTTTTTCAGCCAATACAGCATCGTTCTGCTGACCCTTCATCTTTAACTGCGAATTGGCCGCCCGAAGGCATTGATCTTGTTTTATCCTGTAATCTTCATTAATCTTCCTCTTTTTCCGTATTTCTTCTATAGCATGCCTTCCTTCAGAATTCTCTTTCCTATAGAGGGCGCACTCCTGTTGGCATTTCAGGAGATCTCCTTCCAGCTTTTGATTCCTGACCTTCAGCTCTTCTATTTGGGCTTTTAGTGATATGGTAACCTTGTCTTCCATAATACATGACGGAGGAACTGTGTCCGCAAGTTGGTATAAAGGGCCCTTGAAAGGCAATTTCACAATGGAGACCCTGTTCACCACCCAGTCTAAGTACTCAATTTTCACGGCATGGCTTCGCGCCCCCAGTTCCTTGCCCATCCTATGGACCTTCTTCCAGGCATTGGCTATGTTCCGAATAGTGGAGTTGTAATTCCCATTCGTATAGTACACAACGAAAGGAGTAACTAGTGCTTCGTCTGGTGGCCCAAGTAGAGGATAAGCCAACTGCCGCTTAGCAATGACAGGATTATAATTGATGCAGCCTTGTGTCCCCATTAGATGAACATTCGGATACCCTCCACAGCTGTAAATGATGGACTCAACTTCCAGCCATTGAGGATACCACCTCACCTTTTCTGCCGTAAGGCCCACAAGGTGATTAGCCCACTCGCGCCCATTCTTCGTTGTCAACTGACACAATTTCAAATCAGAGATGGGACATTCGGCTTTGCATAGTTGATGAAAAGCGTGAGATGTGAGCCACACATACAGAACATGCAAACAGCAAATAATCCTCTTTCCTTCTTGGGTATGGCAAAAATCCAAGATGCAATAGACATTGGCCAATACTGCTGTAACGGGATTTTCCAATCTGTGCTTGTGGGCGGTGAAGACACCTATAGCATCATAATCCACGTAGTTGTCTAAATTAGGGAATAAGACAACTCCATAAATGGTGAGAGCTAAAGTATCCATGAAAGCTTCCCATTCTTCCCTCTCCGCCAGGACATGCATGTGTTTCTCCAGAAATTCCCTAGTAAATCTGGGAATCTGGTTTCTGTTCATTTGTACACCTTTTAACATTTCAGGATGGACCTTCAAAATATGAGCGACAGAAGTGACTGATGCATGATGGTCCAGATGGCGATAAGGAATCTGTTCTTCTACTGGCATCCCCAATATTTGTTCAAACTCCTCTATGGAGGGTGCCAGTTGAAAGTCTTGAAAAGTAAAACAATGGAGAGGTGGGTCATAGAACTGAGCCAGAGCTGTGATGGCTTCTGTTTGGACGTCTACCTCTAAAAGTTTCAAGATCTTCCCATACTTTCTGGCGAAAGTCATCTTTTGTGTCAAGCTTAAGTTTCTTCCCCAGTGCTTGTAGACTGTCAGTGTTGACCTTTCTAGCCTTGAGGTGCAATAACTTCTTTAATTCAGTCACCCCTATATCACAATTACTGTGTCCCATGTTAATTTCCATACTGACTTAGAAATACCGACAAGTTCGGAATCGTCCCCTGTGATCATCAAGACAAAGAATGGAATCAGTTATCATCAAGTCTTAAAGACCAATGTTCCACCCAGGGATTTGATACAAGTTAAAAAAAGTGGGGGGAACATGGATTTCTAAAACTCATGCGAGCTCGAAAGTTATAGGTTTTCCAATCGTCAATACCTCTTCAACCAAAGTAAAAATTTTTGTGGATTTTTCCTTTGACGATTAGGAGAACCTATGACTTCAGAGATACATTACAAATAGTGGATCATCCATTCACCCGAAGAATACTCGTGTGTTCCAAAGATTTTCTAAGACTAAGCGAATCTTTGGGTGATAGATAATCCCTTTTCAATAACAGGAAGGTGAAAATGACATAAGGTAAAGTAAAGTTCGCCCTTTCATGGCCTAAGTCAGGTTTTGTTGAAGGTTTTCTCTGGACCCTAGGGCCTGTCTAAAAGTGATTCCTTACACCGGGTGGCTTACACTAGACTTCTAGAAGGTCACCAGAGCCAAGATCCTACCCATGACAGGGACGCAACAGTGGGGAACCACTAGGTGCGTATGTCACAAGAGGTCGAACTCTAGTTGGGGTTCTCACGATCACCGGATAGGAAGTACATCCTATACGATTCCGTATACCAACCCCTCCTAACTTAAGTTTTCATTTGGGGCCCGGGTATAGGGCGCCTCTCATAAGTGTGTACGAGTAATTTGTAAGTGTAGTGTGTGAAAGGGCATTCAATACCTTTTACCTTACCTCATTCTGCACAAAGAACAAACACATAACAAATATGCAAAGTCGTCTACTCTAGGGTTCAATGATTGCAGGAAAGTAAAATGGTCCTCTATCCTAGGGTTCAACAGACATGCAAAACAATAGACAATGAAACAGATAACAAGATACAATTAAAACAAGAACAAACATCCACAACAAATTATAAAAAAAAACAAGGAGAGAAAATCCCATCTAACAAAGGCTATATATAAAAAAATACGCTTTCAACCAAACTGGCCTGACTCTCTTAATGGTCCCCAGCGGAGTCGCCATCTGTCGCAACCCGGATCGCGACGGCGCGGCGAAAGGAAAACCAAAGCATGGAACAGGGAGTCGCCACCAACGTTTTTATCCATAGGAAAAACATTGGGAAAAAACTAAGTTCAGTAAAGCACTGGTTTAAAAAAATTGAAATCCAAGTTCGAGAGTCGGTTACGAGTAAGGAAGGTATTAGCACCCTACATCGTCTGTCAAAGACAGTACCAAGATTGAAAGCACAATATAAATAGCCTTAAATAAAACATGGTTTCTTCCCTTTTACTTTTGTATTTTTATTTAAAAAGGACGGAATGGAGTAAGAGAACTGTACAGACATAGAATGTTGAAGCGAGGTCAATGGGACGCTTCGTCCGAATTAAGCCCGACTTCAATATGAGACAGAGAGGGTGAGAAAATGCCAATAAGACGTCACGTCTAAATTAAACATCATCGGGTAAAAAGGATAGGGATAGGAAAGGGATAAGCGGGACGTCTTGTCCTAAGTATCCCTTCCCTATGAATTGTAGTGAGGTTTGAACAAAAACTAGGGGGAAATCAACAAGACGTCACGTCTAAATTGATTTTCGCGGAAACGACAAAGATTAACATCATGTAAGAAACACAAAAAGTAAGGAAATAAATCAGTAAAAGGAAATAAGAAAGATGGGCCCGACAGGAGTTGAAGTCCTGCTCCTACGTATTCTTGAATTATCAAGAAATCAGGGTTACGTAGTTCTGAGGATTATTATTTTTAGGAAGAAATCTGAAAGATGTTGATGGATGTCATTGAGGTGGAAAACTCGTACAAGGCGAAGTTCTTTGCACGTGCACGAATTCTAAGATGGTTGTGTAGACGGGAGTGCTCCCATACGACACTATTTTTTTGAAAAAAAAAGGAAAAAAGGATTTTTAAACTGGAAAATAAAACATGTACAAAAATTACTTATTTTATTATATGTATTTTTAGGGAAAAGGGGTAAAAATATTAACAATGTAAACTATGCCACACAGACAACCATAACCAATAAACAGTGAACTGACAGGAAAGTAAAAGACTGAAAGTAAAAGAAATAAGAGACAGGGTGGAACCGGTGTGATGGGCTCAGAACTGATGTGGGAGCCAAACACAGCGACGGTGTCTGACTGATTCCGGACTCACACGCTGACAGGAACAATGGACCGGTGTTGGATCCAAATCTTGAAAACTGAAGGACACGACCGGTGTTGTGGGAAGTTGATCCGAAGTAAGTTACTGGATGCTGTGTAAAGACGATGTGGCAGAGTAACGAAGATAGTAGCAAGGCAGGGCAGTGAAGAGCTAGAACGGGGTGGATTCTGTGTGAGGACGGTGTGAGTACGGGGTAGGGGCGATGAGAAGGGCAATAGCTTTGAGTACTAAGAACTTCCAAGCTTCCCAAAGCTAAGGGGTTTATATTGGTGATTATGACAGATTATTGGTTTCAAGTGAGGAGGGGTCTTTAGAAGGTCTCGAAGAAATCAGAGAGAATTTTGAGGAAAGCTTCCTTGCGAACCAGTCCTTGAAATACGCAACCCTCATAGCTTCTTTGGTTAGGGCATTTATAGGGCCATGAGGTCATGGGCTGAGGGTTTGGGACAGCCAAAATTCCCACTCACCCATACGCGTAGTGGTGTGCAACCCTGGCCACTATCTGTTCATGGGGAGTAAGGTTTCAGTGGGGTATTTTTTAATTGTCCACTTTCGCCTCCCTGTCTGCCATTTTTGGGGAGTGTGATTCCAGGTCATTATGCACAAACTTCCGACCTCGTCTATCCGTTGTCAAATTTGTGACATCGGTTAGCAAAGACATCGGTTGGACGGAGTCTCTATTGATCCGATGTGGTGTCTTAAGAACCTTTACCTATGTCTCACACCGGTTGAGCCTTTCAATGTAATCACAGGGGCGGTGTTCTCCCTCCTAGTCTGGATCTACTACCAGCCGGTGTGCCTATTTGGATCTGAGATCCCTTTTCCTTGAGGCCGGACTGGCCTGTTATTCCGTTGTCAGGCGCACAACATCGGTCCGGTGTTAATTTAGGCCTTGTCTGGTGTCATAAAAATTTAGGCCGGACTGAAAGAGGTGTTCACAAGTATGCAATGAAATAAAAGGAGTTTATCTAATTGTAAAAGCTAGGATTAGGATTCACCGATCTTACCTTCCGATGCATAACGTATATTCATGAAAACGGGGTTTGAATTATAATACTTTACGTCACAATCAATGTCATTCGTATCAATTCCTTGACTATGAAATTCATAAGAACAGACTTGATAACGTCAATCCCTTGATCGTTTCAAATCCATTCCAGCATTACGACCGATTGTTTGGACGTTCAATGCGTTAAATACCATCCCTGGTTATTTACTCACATTGAGCATTTCATTTAGATCTGTTTTTGAAAGTTATTTTCCAACAACAAACGTAAACTTAAATCAAGAAACTAGTGATCAAGTAGATTCAGGCAGTAAACGTAAAACGAAATACCAAGCATCATAGAACAGATTTACCCGATTCATGAATATATCATTTATGATCTTCAAGTAAGAAAGGCTACACCCAATCCCAAGGAGAGGTTTAGCCACTCATGGTGGTCATTACAACTTAGAAAAGGTGAAGAAAAGAAAGAATACAAGGAGATCTTCTAACTATCCAGCCTTTTTTTTTGCCCTGCCTCCATGCAGTAAGCTTATATAAAATAATACTCGCTCAAGCGAGTTTATATTTTGCGCAGGCGAGGGGCATTCTTCAGCACGAAGGAAATCCATGTCCTGCTTCATTATGGGCCTGATTCGCTCAAGCGGTTCAGATTCGCTTAAGCGAATCTTCATATCTGATACTTCATTCCATTTCGCTTGAGCTGTTTCTTCATCCACTTCAGCGAGCCCTTTAAATTTTGGTTCTAGACAAATTTTGCTTGAGCAAAATAATGTCGCTCAAGCGCCCTCTACATTGCTGCATTCTGGAAGAAGTTTGCTGGCTTTTCTATTCAAAACGCTTGAGCGAGGCTACTGCTATTCCATTCTGTACCAATCTCGCTCAAGCGGCCTCAGTGTTCGCTCGGGCGAATACTTCATTTTTCAATACTGGCTTGATTTCGCCTGGGCGCATTACTCCTCGCTCAAGCGAGTCTTGACCTGATACTGTTATTTGTTAAATTCATGGCTCGCCCAAGCGAGCTCTTCAATTTTTCCTCAGCGACCATGATTCGCTCAAGCGATATACCCTTCGCTTAAGCGAATATCACTCTGTTTGCTCAACACTTGGTGGATTTTCTTCATTTCATTTCTTTTCTTCTTTCTTCTTTGAATTTTCCTGAGATTGCAACAAAATTAGCCAATCAACCTGTACAATGTTCATATCACTATTTATTTTCTATTTAGCTTACAAAATTGACAAACATTGTACATTATATCCAATTTATGCTTCATTAATCATGCAAAATATAGGTAAATTGGACATCTATCAACTCTCCCCAACCTAGAACTTTGCTTGTCCTCAAGCAAATGGTCAAGAGAAAGTTTAAGTGAAACAAAGATCTTAATTAATCACAGCTGCAAATAAAATAAAGAACAACTTTTCACTATTCACAAATGATAAATCCTCAATCATGCTTCACTTTATCTAACCAAATTCTAAGTTTGAAACTATAATACACAATTGCCAGTAACCACTCTGCTGTAAAAACAAGAAATCCTCTCTGTTTATACCTTCCAGGCGAGTGTTTGCTCTTTTTATCATTGGTCAAGTGTTATTCAATCATTGCATTTCATTTCACTGCATAAGATAACCACTCAAACAAACATGGATCAAGAGGTCTTTAATAGGTTGTAACTTGGCCAGGCTTACAAGAAATTCATTGGTTTTTCTTTGGATGCAAAGACATACTAAGGACACTTAGATTTCTTGGCCTTGGCTTTTTGTTATGTCATTTTTGCTTCATTTAAGCCATTCAACTTTTTCTTTATAATCCTCCTTCATTTTGTTTATTCTTTGACATTGGTAGGAGGATCTTACGTTATTTTCCAGAAATTTTCTCTTTTCTTTTGACAGTCACAACCAAACTCTTCACATACCCTTCTTGAAAGATTGTTCTTGTCCTTAGCCTGCATTAAGGTTGGATTATTTTGTTATACAGGCATGATCTAAAGTTAAGAAAAGAAACTTTCTTGGCTCAGTTGGGGTTAAACATAAAATTTGGATTTATTACCATTGAAGGTTGGCTTTTTGGCTCTTGTTTACCTATTCTACACAAAGTTTGCCTCTATCCTATCCATGCTTGACTAAGCAATAATCCTTGCCAGAAATTCATGCAATGAAAGATTACACAAAGATCAATGAACTCTCTGTGTTTAAGGTTACACTATCTCACTGGGTTAATTGTCTTGATTTCTTTATTCTTACAGAAAAGGGTTCAAGCATTATGAACTAATTCCTAACTCAAGAATTAGAAAGATTCATTCAACATTCATAAGAATTATCAGAGTTTCCAAAACTAGTCATCCTTCCTTTTATGCAAGCCTAAGATTAATTCACATCTTTCTTCACTTTTCCATGTCATGAAAACAAAATTTCCACGCCTAAACATTACAACTAATGTATGCAACAAAATTCATTTAGGCATAAACATGAAAATCTAACTATAAATCATGTGAAATTAGCATAAAACAAAGGTACTGAACAATAAGTACTGAATTTAAAGTAACATAATAAAAAGGAACGTAATTTAAAGTAACTGACGCGGGCTGTCGCGGCCCCGTCAAATTAGTACATTAAAACTAATTAACGTAGTACTAGGGTGTCAACCTAGGTCGTTCTCTCAAGGATCAACACAAAAATTTAGGAAAAATCAAGTCTTAAACTAATTTTTAACAATTAAAAATAAAAACTTAACAACTAAAATTTTTACAAACATAAGTTCAACAAACATACAATTGGGGGGGTTTGATTGATTTTTGTTGTCACAATTAAAATTAAAACAAGGTAAATAAAGGATTTAAAACAATAAATAACAAGCGATTGATTTTCTTGGAGTATTGTAAATAAATTTATCCTTGGTTCACTAAAAATAATTTGTATACTTATTAATGTTAATTTCTTAGCTCAATTTGAATTGATCAACTAAGCGTCTTTTTCAATTCACAATTCCTTTACTTTCATTTAAAAATGAATATTTGAATCAAGCATCCTAATTAAGCAAAAGGAGTCAAGATCTTAAAATCTAGGAATTATTGAGCATACATAAGAACATCGCCTATATACATAATCTATTCTCAAATTATGGAATTAAGCAAACTATAATTATTAAAAGTGATTATGAAAATATTCATTAAGCATGCATATTTCCTTAATCCATTCTAATTTGAAATCTTATTTAACTCCATTTGAATAACTAAACCGATTAAGCATACAAATTTAATTAAACAAAATGGAATCAAATAAGTAGAGAATGATTATGAAGAAATAACAATAATAAAAGCATACTATATTAAAATTAATGACCTCAAAATTACATTACAACATTCTCCAAGAAAATCAATCTAAGGGTTTTAGCCCTCCATAATTACAATTACAAACAAAGAACTAACCCGGAAATGAAGAAGTTGCTGGAAAATTCCAACAGAGAAGAGAAGCAGAGGAAGAACGTATGAGTGAGGGAGGAATTGAAGAATGAAGAATGAGTGTGTTATGACCCTTGCTCTTGTGCCTATTTATAGGAGTTAGAAAGCAAGCTTTTGCCATAAAATATTTCATAATGGAAGATGCACTCTTGATTAATCAAATCAATGGTGCTCCATGATCAGCTAAGTGCTCAATGATCATGCTTTAGTGTTGTTTCCACTTTGATAATGCGTTATCTGATGTTTCCACTGATGGATTTGTGCCTGAATCGATTCATCTAGGCAATTTTTGGGCAATTTTACACATAGGAATCGATTCCTCAGGGGTGGGAATCGATTCCCAAGCACATGAATCGATTCATGCTTGTTTGAATCGATTCCCAGGCCTTTAAAATGCATATGAATCGATTCACATGGGTGAGGAATCGATTCCTAGCTGTATGAATCGATTCCCAGGGTGCTTGAATCGATTCCTTGCTATTCTTTTGTGTGGGAATCGATTCCCACATTGGTGAATCGATTCCCAGACCTGTTCTGGTGCTTTTCTCGCATTTTTGACCATTTCTTGAGTCGTGGCTTCTTTCGTTTGACCTGTGGTAATTATTTTTTAATTACAGGCTTAATCACACACTACAAAACAAGAGAAAACCAACTTTTATTAAAAATTTATCCTTAATTCATTTTAAAATTAAATATTAAATAAAGCTCAAATGATGAAAATGTGTTAAAGTGCAGTATATTACACACTAAGTGATGGCAAATTATACACATTTAAATTGAGGAATTAAGGATAAATCATGCATCATCAAATACTCCCACACTTATTCTTTTGCACTCCCGGGCAAAAATCAAAATAAAAACAAGTATCACAATTTATTTGAAAACATTAAGTTGAAAACAACACACAGATTTGGCATGAAATTTTAAGAATATACAGAGAAACAAGAGTTATTTAACATGCAAGATTCAGAGCATCAAGATATATATAAAGATCATTCAAACACTTAGGCATGTGAAAATTAAATTAAACTGAAAAGAAGATCATAAGTGATAGAACCTCACAAGACATACTCTCAACTCTCAAGTGTTTAAAGTTTGTGTATACACTCAAAACAATTCCTGAAAAACAAACAGTCTAAAAATTTGGCAAGTTTCTTAATTCCACAATCAACACAAATGCATGTATAGATCAACAGGGCTTCACAGGGTTGCAATGTGGCCAAGGTTAAAATGGATGAAATATATATATTTATATATATATACCAAAAAGAATAATGAAGCAATTAATTTTACTGGCAAACAGTGAGGGTAAAACATTTATTGTATGGCATTTGGCATTTTTTTTTTTTAATACTGAGATTGCATAACACTTGGAACAAGAGTTGCAATTCCTTTTTGCACACCCCCACACTTATTTGAATGCCTGTTTTGACTTGATTCCAAAGCTTCAATATCTTTCTTAAGGTAGGTATATTTTTGGTTCTTCATCCATGGCTTATTTGAGCTGTAACAAGGAAATAGTTAAATAGGCTCAAAATGGCTATCAAGAGATAATTTATTCATGGTAGGCTTATCTGGCTTAGTGGCTCATTTGAACAAAATGCCTGTATCATTCCAAATACATTCATATGAGTTTCAAGTATCATCAAGAAACAAGACAAAAATTAAGATGTAAGCTTTCAGGAATTAATCACACATGAAAGGATTAAGATGGTTTAAAGTGATCCATCAAATTTTAAGGCTCAAAAATCTCACAAGGTATAATTCCATCATATATGATCATTTCTCAATTATCATGTCATTCTCAACATACCAAAAATGTTTGAGTTCAAATTATAACATATCATTAAGCTCATATCAGACATGAAAGAATTTACTTGTACTCATGCATATCTTAAAATTCCAATAAAACATGCTTTTTTTAAAACAAAAACACACACAAAAATTTTTTTTTTAAATTTTTTTTTTTTTAAAATTAAACAAAGTCACACAAAATTTAATCACACAAAACACACACACACAAAACACACATAAATGATCCCACCCCCACACTTAAATCATACATTGTCCTCAATGTAAGACAGAGCATACAAAATAGACAATATAATGAAAAAGTAAAGAGATGGGTAAGAAAAACTCCCTCAAGGTGGATTAAACTCAAATACCACATCCTTTTGAAGCAGATTGGATAGTGGTCTAGCCTTCTTGTGCCTTTCCAAATTTTGTAGCAATTTTTCTTCTTGATTTTCATCAAGAGAAGTAAAGATTATCACCGGAAGCTCTTCATCATCTCCCAAGTATGAATACTTGAGATTTTCAAGTAAGAAATTTAGCTCCAGATTAGGTGCCTGCAAAGTAGATTGAACTAACAAAACAGATTTGGATTCTTGCACCTCAAAAATTTTATTAGAGTCTTCTTCAAAATCTGCATTTAGAACAGGTATTTCTATAGACTCTAAATCAGCAGTTATGTATTTGTCAATTTCAGCACAAATATGACAATTCTCAGAATTATTGCATGCAAAACAACTGTATGAATCATCTATGCATTCCAAATCAACATCAGAAAAATGTTCAAAAACTAGTTCATCAAGAATGTCAATTTGGAAAACAGAATGATTTTCAGAAGGGTGTTTCATGGCATCTAAAATTTTAAATCTTACCTTAGTGTCACCAAATTCCATGGAAAGAGTTCCAGCATGGACATCAATTATAGTTTTGGCTGTTTTCAAAAATGGTCTTCCCAAAATGATAGGAACAGGAATTTAAGGCATACCTTCTTCCATATCAAGTACAAAAAAGTCAGCAGGAAAGACAAGTTATTCTACCTGAACCAAAACATCCTCTATAACTCCAGCAGGATAGGCAGTGCTCCTATTGGCTAGCTGAATTACTACACCAGTAGGTTGTAAATTTCCAAGAGACAAAGATTTAAAAACAGACATAGGCATAACATTTATTGAAGCTCCTAAATCTAACATGCAATTTTCAAATTTATTATTGCCTATGATACAGGGTATAGAAAACGTACCTGGATCCTTGTATTTCTCAGGGATATTTTCCTTACCAAGCAGTGCAGATACATTTCTTCCCATGCTTATCTTTTCATTCCCTTTGAGTCTCCTTTTGTGAGTACATAGTTCCTTTAGAAACTTGGCATACTTGGGGACTTGTTTGATTGCATCAAGAAGAGGTATATTCACTTCCACTTTCCTGAAAGTATCCAAAATTTCTTTGTCCACTTCTTCCATCTTCTTGCTTGGAATTGCTTTTGGTGGGAAAGGAAGAAGGATATGAGGTGGAACTTGGGATGGTTGCATCTCAGATTTGCTTGTGCTTGAAGAGGGCACATCATTATCAACTGTTGTGGGCACATCTGTTTGTTTCTCAGGTTCCTTAGGTATGGGTATTTCAAGGTTCTTACCTGATCTTAACTGAATTGCACTCACATTTCTTGGATTTGCAGCTGGTTGAGATGGTAATTTGTCAGAGTTTTGAGATTGCAACTGGCTTAATGATGAAGCCAATTGCCCAATTTGGTTGCTTAAACTCTGGATGGTAGCATCATTCCTCTGTTGATACTCCAAGTTTTGTGCAGCCATTTGTTTCACCAGATCCTCCAAAGAAGGGCCACTCGTGGGTGGTTGAGGTGTAGGTCTTTGGAAGGTTGGTGCATTGTTTTGAAATGAAGGTTGGGGATTTTGTTGTTGTTGGTTACCCCATCTCAAGTTTGGATGGTTCCTCCAACCTGGATTGTATCTATTGGTGGAAAGGTCATGGTTTTATGATGGTGGAGGTCTATCATGGTAGATGTTTGCTGCATAGGCTTGGGGACTATTATTATCCTTTTCTTGTAGAGAAGGACAACAATCAGTGGGGTGCTCTTGTGAAGAGCAGATTCCACACACTTTAGCAGTCATGGATTTTTGATTTACTGCCAATTGTGTGACTAGAGTGGTGAGAGCATCAAGTTTGCTCTCCAATTTAATTCCAGATGAACTAGAATTGGAATCAAACATGGGTTTGAAAGAATCATGTCTCACACCAAATTGTTGAGAATTGGATGCCATCTTCTCAATCAGGTTTCTTGCTTCAGCAGCAGTCATGTCTCCTAAAGCTCCTCCACTTGCCGCATCAATCATGTTGCGATCAACGTGGTGTAAACCTTCATAGAAGTACTGAAGAAGAAGTTGTTCAGAAATTTGGTGGTGAGGGCAACTTGCACAGAGTTTTTTAAATCTCTCCCAATATTCATAAAGACTTTCTCCAGAGAGTTGCCTAATGCCAGATATGTCTTTACGGATTGCAGTTGTTCTAGAGGCAGGAAAGAATTTTTCCAAGAACATTTTCTTTAAGTCATTCCAACTTGTGATTGATCTTGGAGCAAGGTAATACAACCAATCCTTAGCAACACCCTCTAAAGAATGAGGAAACGCTTTAAGATAGACATGGTCTTCTTGAACGTTTTGGGGTTTCATTGTGGAACACACAATGTGGAATTCTTTGAGGTGTTTGTGCGGATCTTCACCCGCAAGACCATGAAACTTAGGCAACAGGTGTATAAGTCCGGTCTTAAGAATAAAAGGGACATCCTCATCAGGATATTGAATACACAAACTTTCGTATGTGAATTCAGGAGCAGCTAGTTCTCTAAGAGTTCTTTCACGAGGTTCAGCCATATCAGAAAAACTAGCAGTACTTTCAACAGATTCAGAAAAAATACTATCACTATCAATATCAACAAAATTATTATTAAATCTAGCTTCTCTAATTAACCTATGAAAAGTTCTTTCAATTTCAGGATCAAATGAATATAAATGCTCAAAAGTTCTTCTAGTCATACATAGCATACAACAAGATATTTGATCATGATGAGCAATAAATCATAAGAATCCTAAATCATGCAAGAGAAATAAAATAAACAAACAAACAAACAAAAAGAGAATTTTTTTTTAAAATTTTTTTTTTCAAAAAAAAAAAAATTAATTTAAAACAAGAATTTTTCCTAAAGATCGTTGATCCCCGGCAACGGCGCCAAAATTTGACGCGGGCTGTCGCGGCCCCGTCAAATTAGTACATTAAAACTAATTAACGTAGTACTAGGGTGTCAACCTAGGTCGTTCTCTCAAGGATCAACACAAAAATTTAGGAAAAATCAAGTCTTAAACTAATTTTTAACAATTAAAAATAAAAACTTAACAACTAAAATTTTTACAAACATAAGTTCAACAAACATACAATTGGGGGGTTTGATTGATTTTTGTTGTCACAATTAAAATTAAAACAAGGTAAATAAAGGATTTAAAACAATAAATAACAAGCGATTGATTTTCTTGGAGTATTGTAAATAAATTTATCCTTGGTTCACTAAAAATAATTTGTATACTTATTAATGTTAATTTCTTAGCTCAATTTGAATTGATCAACTAAGCGTCTTTTTCAATTCACAATTCCTTTACTTTCATTTAAAAATGAATATTTGAATCAAGCATCCTAATTAAGCAAAAGGAGTCAAGATCTTAAAATCTAGGAATTATTGAGCATACATAAGAACATCGCCTATATACATAATCTATTCTCAAATTATGGAATTAAGCAAACTATAATTATTAAAAGTGATTATGAAAATATTCATTAAGCATGCATATTTCCTTAATCCATTCTAATTTGAAATCTTATTTAACTCCATTTGAATAACTAAACCGATTAAGCATACAAATTTAATTAAACAAAATGGAATCAAATAAGTAGAGAATGATTATGAAGAAATAACAATAATAAAAGCATACTATATTAAAATTAATGACCTCAAAATTACATTACAACATTCTCCAAGAAAATCAATCTAAGGGTTTTAGCCCTCCATAATTACAATTACAAACAAAGAACTAACCCGGAAATGAAGAAGTTGCTGGAAAATTCCAACAGAGAAGAGAAGCAGAGGAAGAACGTATGAGTGAGGGAGGAATTGAAGAATGAAGAATGAGTGTGTTATGACCCTTGCTCTTGTGCCTATTTATAGGAGTTAGAAAGCAAGCTTTTGCCATAAAATATTTCATAATGGAAGATGCACTCTTGATTAATCAAATCAATGGTGCTCCATGATCAGCTAAGTGCTCAATGATCATGCTTTAGTGTTGTTTCCACTTTGATAATGCGTTATCTGATGTTTCCATTGATGGATTTGTGCCTGAATCGATTCATCTAGGCAATTTTTGGGCAATTTTACACATAGGAATCGATTCCTCAGGGGTGGGAATCGATTCCCAAGCACATGAATCGATTCATGCTTGTTTGAATCGATTCCCAGGCCTTTAAAATGCATATGAATCGATTCACATGGGTGAGGAATCGATTCCTAGCTGTATGAATCGATTCCCAGGGTGCTTGAATCGATTCCTTGCTGTTCTTTTGTGTGGGAATCGATTCCCACATTGGTGAATCGATTCCCAGACCTGTTCTGGTGCTTTTCTCGCATTTTTGACCATTTCTTGAGTCGTGGCTTCTTTCGTTTGACCTGTGGTAATTATTTTTTAATTACAGGCTTAATCACACACTACAAAACAAGAGAAAACCAACTTTTATTAAAAATTTATCCTTAATTCATTTTAAAATTAAATATTAAATAAAGCTCAAATGATGAAAATGTGTTAAAGTGCAGTATATTACACACTAAGTGATGGCAAATTATACACATTTAAATTGAGGAATTAAGGATAAATCATGCATCATCAGTAACATAAGCTTAAATAAACTTGACAAAATAAAAAGGAACCACAGTAGCATGCTCAGTCATGCGACATCACAATATCAGTGACCACTCGATCCAGTTGCTCTTCAAACTCCCTGTCCTCAGCCTTCTGCTGTTGCTGAGTCTGTGTATCAGTTGGTGCTGTGACAGGTACAACTGCTGGTCCTGCTGATGTGGCTGGTGGTGGTGGTGGTGCCTCTGGCTCAGCAGCATCAGCTGCTGGCCTCTCCTCCTCCGGCAGAATGGGACTGTCCCCAGGCCAAGCAACACGCTCCACGAACTGGTCGGGGTACATAAAAGGGCCTGAAGGATGGCTCCAATAGCTGGCTTGGTAGTGGTACAGCATGCCTCGGTGAATAGCGGCTTGCTGTCGCTTAATGTGAAGAAGATGAGCAAGGAGGGTAGGATCACAAGTAGGTGGTGGCGGTGGTTGGAGAGGTGGCTGAACTAGAGGTGATGATACCACGGGTGGTGTTGGTGGTGGTGGTGGAGTCGTCTGTACCTGTGGTGTAGGTATCCTGCAATTTAAATCTATGAATTTCCGATCGATGGATGGTCTAATCGGAGTGATGGGGTTAACATCGATCCCATAGACTGCACAAAGTCCTGTGATGAATGCAGGGAAACCAAGGCTGCCTTTAGGTTTTGCATCAGCTAATGTTGTCTTCGGATTTTGCTTGCAAACCTAAAGATTTCATCTGAAATTATCTGAGCAAGGTCGACAGACATATCTCGAGAGAGGATGCAGAAGAGGAGCTCACATTTTGGAAGGGGCAAATCAGATACATGAGCATTTGGAATAACATTTGCTAAGAGAAATGTTGTCCACACCCTGGTCAGCATTGTCATATCCTTCCTCAGAAGTCTGGAAGGATGCTGGCCAGCGCTTCTGTACATGTGATGCCTTGGTAAACAAAGCTTATCTTCAAGCTCCTGTGTCGAATAAATATGTCGGTTCTTCTTTAAGGTTCCATAAGTGCACAAATCTTCATCAGGTAATTGAAGCATATCACCTAAATGTTCGTTGATAGTGTCCCTATCATACGAAATCCAGGTGCCCCGAACCCAAGTTTTTCATTCTAAAGTGCCCTCTTTGTTCCATGCGTTAGCATAGAATTCTTTGACAATCTCTGGATCGAATTTGTATCTGGGATTTGCAACTCTTAACCATTTTCTTCTTCTCAATAATTGAAAGAAGTCATCACACTCTCCTTCACGTAAATCAACCTTCCTTTCAGGAATAAAAGTCCAGTGGTCTATGTTCTCATGGCGTTGTTTATGCTCCTTACTCCTGAATTTCGGTTGTTGTTGTGAAGAGCTTCCTTTACCTCTTTTTCTTTTGCCTTTTTCTTTTTCACTATGCCAGGGGGCATCAGCACTCGTTACCTTGGTTCTAGCCATCCTGAAAAATAGAAAGTGCTAATAGAGTTCATAAGGCAGAAAAGTACAACTGCTCACACTATCTAGTTCACAATATTTTCACTGAAAAACAGAGCATGATGGAAGGTTTTGACAGTTATAAAAAACACTATTCTATTGATGTCATTAATCAAAAACAGAACATGGTTATTTGTTCCTTCCAACACAGAACCTATAATTGCATGCATTGTATTTCAGCAGCCACACCAAAAAATAAAAAAAAACAGAGCATGCTTAAGGCAAATGGTTTCACTTCTTTATTCTAGGGCATGATTTACATTTGGATTCCATTATGCAAAACAACATTACAGAGGTGAAAATCAAACCCTAAGTAACATAAAACTGAAATCGTAATCCACATTGAAGCTTTAAACAAAGAAAGAAAAATGTAAAGAAGAGAAAGATGAACATGTGCATGAGAAGTGAGAAAACTTACTTGAGAAATATGGAAGAGAAGAGAAAGATGAGAACTTGATGAGAACAAGGATGAAGAAACCTCAAGAAACCTTTCGGAATCAAAGATGGAAGTGAGAGGGGTTCGGAAATTGAGAGGTTTTTTTAAAGAGTGTAACTGAAGAAGTGAACAGATTATAACCAATCGTGCCCTTTTAAAAAGAAACCATAACCGCTTAAATTCGCTCACGCGAGATTAAACAGCTACAACAAATATTATGTTACACTCTCTAATTTCACTCAAGCGATTGTGGTTCGCTGTAGCGAAATCTGAGTTAAAAGGTACCTGATGCTCCCAAAAATCCCCTCGCTTGACTTAAATAACTTTCGCTTAGGTGAATCACTATGTTTAAGACACCGGGTAAAATTCGCTAGGGCGAAATGAATGGCGCTTAAGCGAGTGTGCAATGTTTTCTTTCTGGACAAAAGTCACTTCAGCGATATAAAATCGCTTGGGTGATTTTGTTAGAGTGTCTAATAAAAGATAACTCGCTTGAGCGTGACTTAATGCGCCTGAGCGAGAATTGCAGAAAATGGGAATTTTTTCAAATTAATGAATGTTCTGCAAGATTCGCTTAAGCGGTTTTTAATTAGCTTAAGTGAATTCTGTCCAGTATCAAAACATAAGTTGATCGTTTAAGCGAAGTTGGGTCGCTTGGGCGAATTGCTCCTTATCCTCTTACATTTTCTTCACACTCTCATCTCATTATTCCCTTCTTCAGTTTCTTTTCTCTTCTCACTCACTTATAAAGCACATCATACACAAAGCATTCACATAACTACACAATTACTAGTCATACAAAACAAAGCAATAACAAATTAAACACATTGGGTTGCCTCCCAGTTAGCGCTTGTTTAACATCGTTAGCTCGATGCCTGATTGATTTTCATTCTTCAATAAAGTGGATCAGCATATCTAGCTTTTCCACTCCACCACCCATATATGGTTTGAGTCTTTGTCCATTAACTATCCAGGTTCTATCAGAATTAGGATCTTGCAACTTAACAGTACCATATGATTTGACTTCTTTAACAAGGAAAGGTCCAGACCATTTTGATTTTAGCTTTCCTGGAAAAAGTTTTAGCTTTGAATTGAATAAAAGAACTGATTGTCCTGGGTAGAAGCTTTTTGCTAAAATCTTTTTATCATGGTAGGCTTTTATTCTGTCTTTATAAATTCTTGATGATTCATAAGCCTTTCGCCTCTATTCTCCCAGTTTTTCCAACTGAATCTTTCTTTCCTTTGTTGATGCTTCAGGATCAAAATTGAGCAACTTCATTGCCTAGTAGGCCTTATGTTCTAGTTCCACAGGTAAATGACAGCTCTTTCCATAGACTAATTGGTAGGGTGAGAACCCTGTTGGAGCTTTAAAAGCTGTTCTGTATGCCCACAAAGCGTCATTCAACTTTAAAGACCAATCTTTTCTGCTTTGGGAAACAGTCTTTTCCAGAATTCTTTTGATTTCCCTGTTAGACACTTCCACTTGGCCATTGGCTTGTGGATGGTAAGGAGAAGTCACCTTATGCTTGACACCATAATGTTCTAAACACTTTTGGAGTTGTGTATTGCAAAAGTGGGATCCTCCATCACTTATCAGAACTCAGGGAGTACCAAATCTGCTGAAAATATTTTTCTTCAAAAATTTGATTACAGTTTTGGCATCTGCCTTTGCACAAGCCATTGCTTCGACCCATTTTGAAACATAATCAACAGCTACCAGGATGTATTCATTGGAAAGTGATGAGGGTAATGGTCCAACAAAATCTATGCCCCAACAATCAAAAACTTCTACTTTTAAGATGGTTGTTAGTGGCATTTCATTCCTCCTTGAAATACTTCCACTTCTCTGACATGTATCACAGTTCTGCACAAAAGAGTTAGTATCTTTAAATATAGGGCCAGAAAAAACCTGATTGTAGGATCTTGGCAGCGGTTCTTTCCCCATTGAAATGTCCTCCATATGTTGAACTATGGCAGTGCCACAGAATACTCCTGGCTTCTTGTTCAGATACACATCTTCTCAAAATATTATCTGATCCAAGCTTGAATAAGTAAGGATCATCCCAAATAAATTATTGTGCATTCTTCAGAAGTTTCTTCTTTTGCTGCCATGTAAAGTCTTCAGGAATCACTCCGGCAGCCTTGAAATTAGCCATGTCGGCAAACCATGGTCTTTCTTGAATTAACAACAGCCTTTCATCTGGGAATTCTTCAGGAACTTTAGGCTGTATCTTTGTAACTTCATCATTAATTAGTCTGGACAAATGATCTGTAATGTGATTTTCACTGCCTTTTTTGTCAAGAATGGTTAAGTCAAACTCTTGTAGCAGCAAAATCCACCTAATTAATCTTGGCTTGGAATCAGATTTATTCATCAAGTACTTGATTGCTGCATGATCTGTAAAAACTATAACTCGTGCACCAATTAAGTACGATCTGAATTTTTCAAGCCCATACACAACAACTAGTAATTCTTTTTCAGTTGTGGCATAATTAATTTGAGCTTCATTCAAAACTTTACTAGCGTAATGTATTGGATGAAAAATTCTGGATTTTCTTTGTCCCAACACTGCACCTATTGCATAATCACTTGCATCACACATGATTTCAAAATCAAGATTCCAATCGGGTGCAACTATAACAGGTGCAGTAGTTAGTTTTTCCTTCAACATTTGAAAAGCAAGCAGATATGATTTATCAAATTGAAAAGAATTCTCTTTTTGCAGTAGATTACTCAAAGGTTTAGCAATTTTCAAAAAATCTTTTATAAACCTTCGGTAAAATCCTGCATGACCTAGAAAACTCCTGACACCTTTGACATTTATTGGTGGGGGTAATTTTTCAATAACTTCAACTTTTGCCCTGTCCACCTCAATGCCTTTGTTTGAAATGGTGTGACCCAACACTATGCCTTTAGTTACCATAAAGTGACATTTTTCCCAATTGAGCATTAAATTGGTTTCCACACACCTTTTCAACACGGTATCAAGGTTTTCTAAACAAGAATGAAATGATTTACCAAAGACGGAGAAGTCATCCATGAAGACTTCTATGTATTTTTCCACTAGGTCTGAAAAAATTGCCAGCATGCACCGTTGAAAAGTGGCTGGAGCATTACATAGTCCAAAAGGCATCTTTCGATATGCAAAAACACCAAAAGGGAAAGTAAATGCTGTTTTCTCCTGGTCTTCTGGAGCCACTGCTATTTGATTATAGCCTGAGTATCTATCCAGAAAATAATAATAAGCTTGTCCCGCCAACCTTTCCAGCATTTGGTCCATGAATGGCAATGGAAAATGATCTTTCCTTGTTGCTTGGTTGAGCTTTCGATAGTCTATGCACATTCTCCATCCCGTTACTGTCCTGGTTGGAATTAGCTCATTATTTTCATTCCTCACCACCGTCATGCCACCCTTCTTTGGTACCACTTGAACTAGGCTCACCCATGTACTATCTGAAATAGGGTAGATCATTCCGGCTTCAAGCAACTTCAGCATCTCTTTCTTCACGACCTCTTTCATGATTGGATTTAACAGTCTTTGAGGTTGAGCCACTGGTTTGTATTCCTGCTCCATAAAAATATGATGCATACAATACGATGGACTAATGCCTTTCAAATCACTTAGTTTCCAACCAATAACTTGCTCATTCTTTTTCAGAATTTCAATCAGCTTTTCTTCTTCTTCTTTCAACAAAGTGCTGCTGATTATTACTGGTTTATTACCTTGATCATCTAAAAAGACATATTTCAGATTTGGAGGTAATTCTTTCAATTCTAACTTATGAACCTCAGGACTTTGTTTTTCATCCAGTTTTTCCACTTTGCTTTCCTCGCTTGTTATCACCTTACCGGCTTCAAGACTTTGCAAAACCTCTTGCACTTCATCCATCTCTATATTATTAAAACTCTCAACAGCATTCACTACAGCCTTTTCAAGAGGGCTTGAATTGTTCATCTTGTGAAGCTGTTTTGAAATTGTCTCCTCTTCCGCATCAATTTTGAAACAACTCTGTTTGTCTGCAGGATATTTCATGGCTTCAAAAACATCAAAATTGACTTCCTCGTCTTGGACTCTTACTTTTAATTTCCCACCATCAACATCTATGATAACTTTTGCAGTCTTCATAAATGGTCGTCCCAAGATCAAAGGTACTTCTGAATCCTCTTCCATATCCATGATCACAAAATCTACTAGAAACATGAATTTGTCTACTTTCACTAGAACATCTTCTGCAACTCCATAAGGGAACTTCATGATCTATCAGCTAATTGGAGAGTCATTCTAGTTGGTCAAATTTCCAGATCACCAATTCTCTTCAGCATAGATAATGGCATCAGATTAATGCTTGCTCCTAGGTCGAGTAATGCTTTTCCTACTGGCAGGCTACTAATGGTGACAGGAATTATAAAGCTTCCCGGATCTTTGGTCTTCTACGGTAATGCTTTTTGAATTATAGCACTACACCCGGCCTCTAATTCTACTGTCTCCTCCAAAAATCTTCTTTTCTTTGTCAGTAAATCCTTCATAAATTTTGCATAAGTAGGCATCTGCTCCAGGGCTTCCATGAATGGCACATTGATCTGTAATCTCTTGAATATGTCCATAAAGCTAGCAAACTGCCTCTCTTTATCCTGCTTTGAAGGATTTTTGGGATAAGGCATGCTTTTCAGCTGCGGTATACCTTCATCCATCTTCATCTTTCCTTTCTCTACATCACTCTTTTTATCTTTCTCCTTTTCTTTTTCTTTATTTATAGTCTCACTCTTTTTATTTTCATCTTTTTCTCTATTTTTTTCTTTTTCTTTTTCTTTCAAAAGTCTTTCTTCTTCCTTTTCTTTTTCACCCAACTCTACACTTGTAGTTTTTCCACTTCTGGTCATCACTGCCTGACATTGCTCCTTAGAATTCGCTTCAGTGTTGGCTCCATATTGAGGTCTTTTTTGTTCTGCTATTTGACGAGCAAGCTGTCCAACCTGAGTCTCTAGATTCTTAATGGAAGCTTCTGTGTTCTTCTGATTTGTTAGAGAAGCTTGCATGAACTTTTCCAATGTATCTTCCAATCTAGTTGTCTTTTCCATCAGAGACGGTCCTTGTTGGTGGGCCTGTGGTCTATTGTATGTGCTAGCCTCTTGCCTCCAACCTTGACCTTGATTTGCATTGTTCCTCCATCCCTGAAATGGTTGATTAGTAAAATTGGAATTAAAATTATTTTGTCTACCTTGATTGTTCATGTAATGGACAGCTTCTTCCTGCGACCCACAATGTCCATTTGGATGGTCACCTCTACAAAAATCACATCTTGCATTCATTTGTTGCTGAGGTTGTGCAGATTGAACTGAGTGCAATTGTTGAGGAAGTTTGGCCATCTGTTGAGTTAAGGCTTCGATCTGTTGGGTCAGAATTTTATTTTGAGCTAAAATAGCATCATAAGTATTCAGGTCAAGAATTCCTTTCTTTTGTACTTGCTGCCTATCATGCTGTGCTTGATAGTCTGTGGATGACAAAGCTTCTATGATTCTAGTAGCTTGGTCAGCATCTACTGTCATCATTGTTCCACCAGCAGCAGCATCTAAAATCATCTTTGTGTCAGGCCTTAGGCCCATTGTAGAAAATGTTCAGCTGTGCTATATCTTCAAATCCATGATTTGGACATTTGCGCAATAAGGACTTGAATCTGTCCCATGCTTCACAAAAGGTTCTTCCATTCCTTGACGGAAAGTTGAAATGTCAGACTTTGCTTTTATGAATCTTGACGGTGGAAAGAAACGAAACAAGAATTTTTCCTCCACACTAGACCAATTATTCAAGCTTTGGTTTGGATGCGATTGCAACCATTCTTTGGCCTTTCCAGCTAGAGAAAATGGGAACAAGCGGAGATATGCTAATTCAAGATCTCCTTGCTCAAAGCCCATAGTACCTACCAATTCATAAAATGTAGCTAAGTGAGTATATGGGTCTTCATTTGACATCCCAGTAAATTGGTGAGCACTAATCAAGCTAAGAAATGCTGGTTTCATTTCCAAAGCTCTGGTTTGTGCGATTGCTATGCTTGAAAAATATCTGGGTCCTTGTTGGTTGGCATAGTCTCCTAAGGTGCGCCTTGGTGGTTGACGTCCTTCCATATTTGCTTCAGATTTTGGAATGGTTGTTGGTGTTGAAATTGGAGAAGAAGAAGAAGAAGATTGGTCCTCCTCTTGTTTTGGTTTTGCTTTGGCTTTGATTTTCTTCAAAGTTTTCTCAATTTCAGGATCTATTTCAGCCTGTTCTTTGAATCCCTGACTTCTTAATATCATAAGCAAAGCTAGCAAAAGAGAGGTTAACCAAGAAAATGATACAAAACAACACAAAAATGCAATACGTACAGTATTCACACACCGTAATAACTTAATTCAATTACTTCGATCCCCGGCAACGGCGCCAAAAACTTGCTGGTGTATTTTAAGAGAATCAAGTTTGTATAATACACTCAAAGAAACGTGCCAAGTTTTAAACACAGTAGTTGTAGTTATAAAAGATATCGTTCCCACTAAGGATCATCAGCAATTGAAACTTAAAATATTACAGCGGATTAAAATGATTGTTTTCATGGTTTTGAGTTCAAAATATAAACGACAATATATGAACGAGTATGCAATGAAATAAAAGGAGTTTATCTAATTGTAAAAGCTAGGATTAGGATTCACCGATCTTACCTTCCAATGTATAACGTATATTCATGAAAACGGGGTTTGAATTATAATACTTTACGTCACAATCAATGTCATTCGTATCAATTCCTTGACTACAAAATTCATAAGAACAGACTTGATAACGTCAATCCCTTGATCATTTCAAATCCATTCCAGCATTACGACCGATTGTTTGGACGTTCAATGCGTTAAATACCATCCCTGGTTATTTACTCACATTGAGCATTTCATTTAGATCTGTTTTCGAAAGTTATTTTCCAACAACAAATGTAAACTTAAATCAAGAAACTAGTGATCAAGTAGATTCAGGCAGTAAACGTAAAACGAAATACCAAGCATCATAGAACAGATTTACCCGATTCATGAATATATCATTTATAATCTTCAAGTAAGAAAGGCTACACCCAATCCCAAGGAGAGGTTTAGCCACTCATGGTGGTCATTACAACTTAGAAAAGGTGAAGAAAAAAAGAATACAAGGAGATCTTCTAACTATCCAGCCTTTTTTTTTGCCCTGCCTCCATGCAGTAAGCTTATATAAAAGAACACTCGCTCAAGCGAGTTTATATTTCGAGCAGGCGAGGAGCATTCTTCAGCACGAAGGAAATCCACGTCCTGCTTCATTATGGGCCTGATTCACTCAAGCGGTTCAGATTCGCTTAAGCGAATCTTCATATCTGATACTTCATTCCATTTTGCTTGAGCTGTTTCTTCATCCACTTCAGCGAGCCCTTTAAATTTTGGTTCTGGACAAATTTCGCTTGAGCGAAATAATGTCGCTCAAGCGCCCTCTACATTGCTGCATTCTGGAAGAAGTTCACTGGCTTTTCTATTCAAAACGCTTGAGCGAGGCTACTGCTATTCCATTCTGTACCAATCTCGCTCAAGCGGCCTCAGTGTTCGCTCGGGCGAATACTTCATTTTTCAATACTGGCTTGATTTCGCCTGGGCGCATCACTCCTCGCTCAAGCGAGTCTTGACCTGATACTGTTATTTGTTAAATTCATGGCTCGCCCAAGCGAGCTCTTCAATTTTTCCTCAGCGACCATGATTCGCTCAAGCGATATACCCTTCGCTTGAGCGAATATCACTCTGTTTGCTCAACACTTGGTGGATTTTCTTCATTTCTTTTCTTTTCTTCTTTCTTCTTTGAATTTTTCTAAGATTGCAACAAAATTAGCCAATCAACCTGTACAATGTTCATATCACTATTTATTTTCTATTTAGCTTACAAAATTGACAAACATTGTACATTATATCCAATTTATACTTCATTAATCATGCAAAATATAGGTAAATTGGACATCTATCAGTAATGAATCATTTTGGATTTAAATGTGTAGAGTAAAGAACGGATATTAACATACAACCTTCAATCCGGATTTAAACATGCAGGATGAAGAACAGATAGAAACATACAATTAGCGTCCCCATGTATGGGCACTTTGATAGCTAAAGGCTTGGTTTGACAGAAAAGACAGAGTATCTTTTTGTCAAGTACGGATATTTTAGTGTGATGAAGTCGTTTACTGAAATCACACGTTTGGTATACATAAGCCTGGAAAAAATATACCTTAATCTTTCATGATTAGGCTTTTAGCCGTTGGGTATTGTCCCCAAGCCTTACTGAGTGATCAATTCCGAGTAAATAGTCGGCTTTAAGTGAGTGATCCTGAATAAATGTTCGACTCTGAGTGAGTGACTCCGAGTGAGGCTGGTTCTGGCCATGTCATTCGAGGAATTGCATTACTCCTTGAGTTGCTCGATTAAAGCATGTACGCTTTATCTGAGTCTTATTTTATTCACGTCAAGGATGAGTACTTTATCTTGGATAAATTCCCAGTGATACTTCCAAGTGGGAACTCTGCTGAACGATAGTTCCGAATGGGAGTCTTCCTGAGTGATAACTCTGAGTGGAAACTCGCCCTTATGATAGCTCCGAGTGGGTGTTCTCAGATTAATTCTTTATAGGCGAGAGGTTCCGGTCGACACTTCCTGGATGGAAGGTTCTGAGTGATCCTGCAATCTGAGTTTTCATTCGGGTTCAAAATTTTCGAATAGGATTATAACGAGTGAAACATTTTCAATTTCCGTGTGGTGTGGCACCGAGTGGAGAATTTCTGAATGAGAAATCACCGAGTGAAGAATTTCTGAATGGGAAATCACCGGGTGAAGAATTTCCGAATGGGAAATCACCGAGTGAAGAATTTCCAAATGGGAAATCACCGACTGAAGGATTTCTGAATGGGAAATCACCGAGTGAAGAATTTCCAAATGGGAAATCACCCAGTGAAGAATTTCTGAATGGGAAATCACTGAGTGAAGAATTTCCGAATGGGAAATCATCGGGTGAAGAATTTCCGAATGGGAAATCACCGAGTGAAGAAATTTCGAATGGGAAATCATCGGGTGAAGAATTTCCGAATGGGAAATCATCGGGTGAAGAATTTCTGAATGGGAAATCACCGAGTGAAGAATTTCCGAATGGGAAATCATCGGGTGAAGAATTTTCGAATGAAATGCTTCGGATGAATACGTCTCTGATAGAGACATACCCGAGCGAATCATTCCTGATTGTGACTTCAAGGTGATAATTTCCGTTTAAAGAATTCGTGAGTCAGATTTTAGTAAGACATTGCCGACTGGAGAATTCACAGACATGACTTTGAAGTTAAAATGTTTCCAAATAAGGAATTTCAAGAGAAAGTATTACCGATTGAAGAATTTCCAGGAAAAGTACTTCTGGGAAATTTGGAATTCGGTGTAACTTACTTGTCTTCAATCAGGGTTCGGTTTGATCCTACAACCCATGTCTTCAATCGGTGTTGGATTTTATTCATTCACCATTCTTCATCGACGTTCGGCCAAACCTACTAGTCGTACTCGGAGTTCGGTTGAATCCTATAATCCGAGTCTTCAACACGGGGTTCAGATCAGGGCTAATCCTGAACTTACTGCACCCGTTACTCGAGGTTCAGCGTGGTTTTGGACAAGAACCAGCTTACTGCGCCCAAGCCTTCTCCGGGGTTCTGCCATACCTACTAACCGTACTTGGAGTTCGGTTTGATCCTACAATCCAAGCCTTCGACGGTGTTCAACCAAACTTACTAACTGTACCCAGAGTTCGGTTTAATCCTACAATCTGGGCCTTCAAAAGGGGTTCGGTACAGCCTTATGAGAAATGTCTGATCCTACTGCGCCCTTTTCCTGGGATTTGGTATGGTCTTTGCAGGAGTACCAATCCTACTGTGCCCAGGTCTTCAATTGTTCATACATATTCGAGGAGTTACATCGTCAACTACAGAATAGGTAGTTGAGATCATCCGTCCTGAATATGTTTACGCACGCCGGATAGACTGAAAATCACAGCATGAGAAAAACTCGAAAGAGTTAAGTTGATATATGAGATTCTTATTGAATATAAATAAGAATTACAATAAAAGCGTAGCTGGGATTATGATATAATGGTTTCTCCGTTGAACAATTTCAAGTGAGGAGAAAAGAGTGCATGTTGCTCCAGCAGCTAGCTGTAATAAATGCGCAAGTTTTGGGTATTGCATTTGTTTTGGATCAGTGTGCCATCAAGGTTTTCAAGGCGGTAAGAGCCTTTACCAGTGACCTCGGATACCCTGTAAGGGCCCTCCCAGTTCGGGGCTAATTTGCCTTGATGAGCAAATTTATTTCCCACACTTGCTTTCCTCAAAACCAAATCTCTGATGTTGAAAGTCCTTGATTGGACTCGTTTGTTGTATTGAAGAGCGACTTTGGCTTTGATGGCCTGATCTCGAATAAATGCATCCTCTCTGAGCTCTTGTATGACATCCATTTCTGATGCCAAGTTAGCGTCGTTGCTTTCCTCAGAGAAATACTTGACTCTTGTAGAAGCAATTTGTAATTCTACAGGTATCATTGCCTCCACCCCGTAGGTCAGGCGATACGGGGATTCATTGGTAGAAGAATGAGGTGTTGTTCGATATGCCCAAAGGACGTGGCACAACTGGTCCGTTCATCCGCCCTTGGCTTCGCCTAGACGTTTCTTTAGTCCTTTTAACACCTCCTTATTGGCCACTTCAACTTGGCCATTGATCTGTGGATGTTCGACGGAGGAAAATATCTGGGTTATTCTTAACCCTTCGAGTAAATCTGTGAATTTCCTGTCTGTGAATTGGGTGCCGTTGTCTGTGACAACCCGTGCTGGGACTCCGAATCGTGTTATAATATTTTTATACATAAAACGACGAGTTCGGGCTGAAGTTATATGCACCACTAGCTCTGCTTCAATCCACTTGGTGAAATAATCGACCCCTACCATGAGGTATTTGATGCCCCTAGGAGCAGTTGGGAAAGGGCCCAAAATATCCAAACCCTATTGCTAGAACGACCATGGAACAGCGGATGTGAAAAGTTCTTCAGCCGGTGTGTGGTGAAGATTAGAGAATTTTTGGCAGGCGTCGTATTTCTTGACAAAGTCAATGGAATCCTACTTCATCGTGGGCCACTAATACCCCGCTCTGAGGATTTTTCTCATCAAACTTCTTCCTCTGGCGTGGTGCCCACATTGTCCTTCATGCACTTCTTCCATCACTCCTTGTACCTCATTCTCTTTTAGACAAATTAAGTAAGGTACTGAAAGTGCCCTTCTGTAAAGGTTGCCATTAATCATAGTAAAGTATGGCAATTCCCTCCTTATTCTTTTCTTTTTCTTCTCATCAGTAGGCAACTGCCCATCAGCCAAATAGCGGATGTAGGGGGACATCCATGTGTCACCATAAAGGGAATTGATCATTATGGCGTTTAGAGAAGGGAAAAGAGGAATGTTGGGCGATGTTAGAGTGCTTTGAACCAACGTTGTGGTGCTACCAGGTCGTTTGGTGCTTGCCAACCTAGAGAGTATATCCGCTCTGGTATTCTCTTCGCATGGGACATGCTTAAATTCCATCTTTGAGAATTTCTCTCTCAACTCCTTGACACAGTTTAAGTACAATTGGAGTTGAGGCTCACGAGCTTGATAATCTCCCAAGATCTGTGAAATCACAAGTTGTGAGTCACTGCAGAGCGTCGCCTCGGAAGCTCCGATGTCAATCGTAGCTCATAGCCCAGCCAAACAAGCTTCGTATTCAGCTTGGTTGTTGGAAATTTTGAAATTAAAACGGAGGGAGATCTCCAAGTGGACTCCGTCATCACTTTCAAGAACTACACCTGCACCAGAGCCCCTCTGATTTGATGAACCATCAACATAGATGGTCCAATGAACGCAAGGTGTAGCTGGATCTATCCCTGTCATTTCCACAATAAAATCGGCTAGGACTTGAGCTTTAATAGTACCTCGAGGTTCATAGATATATCAAACTCTAAGAGTTCAATGGACCATTTGATCATCCTACCAGCGAGGTCAGGTTTGATTAACACAGAGCGGAGTGGTAGATCCATCCTTACCATAATTGGATGAGCATGGAAATATGGACGTAATCGTCGTGAGGCCCAAACGACAGTGAGGGCGGCCTTTTCAATTTTTTGATACCGGATCACAGCACCCTGTAATGTTTTACTGGTGAAATAGACCGGTCTCTGTCCATCAGGAGTTTCCTTTACTAAGGCTACGCCCAAAGCTTCATCTGAAATAGCCAAGTATAGGATGAGCGTGTCCTCGGGGTCAGGCTTTGTTAGAATAGGAGGTTTGGACAACACCTCCTTAAGCTCTTGAAATGCTTGTTCTTATTCCTGTCCCCACTCAAATTTCTTGGACTTTTTCAGCACTTTATACAGAGGAAGTGACCTATGAGCCATCTTTGGCATGAACCGTGCTAAGGCTACTACTTTGCCATTTAGGGATTGGACTTCCCTCAGATTTTTCGGGCTCTGCATGTTGAGAATCGTTTGGCACTTCCCTGGATTAGCCTCAATACCGTGTTGAGTCAACATGAAACCCCAAAACTTCCCAGCTGGGACAACGAAAGTGCACTTCAAAGGGTTTAGCCTCATGTTATACTTTCTCAAGCGGATGAATACTTGGCGTAGATCTTCAATATGATCGCCTTCAACCGGTGTTTTAGCGATGATATCGTCAATGTATACCTCAACAAGCTTGGTGTGCATGCCCTCAAACACCTTGTTAATCATGCGCTGGTATGTGGCCCCAGCATTCTTTAGGCCTAAGGGCATAATGGTGTAGCAAATGACACCACGATCATTGATGAAAGCTGTCTTCTCCTGATCCTCCTCGCACATCAGAATCTGGTTGTAACCTGAGTACGCATCCATGAAGCTCAGGTACTGATAGCCAGAGGAATCATTAACCATCCGATCTATGTTAGGAAGAGGATAAGGATCCTTCGGACAGCAAAGGTTGAGGTCCACATAATCAATGCACATTCTCCATTTGCCATTGGCTTTCTGGACCATCACTATATTTGAGAGCCAAGAGGAATAGCGGATTTCCTTGATAAATCCGGCCTTCAGTAATTCCTTAGTCTGTTGGCAAGCTGCTTTCTGTTTCTCTGGTCCCAATCTTCTCTTCTTTTAGGCAACCGGTCTCGTCTCTGGGTAGACAGATAATTTGTGACAACAGAAAGTAGGATTTATGCCAGGCATATCAACTACGGTCCAAGCAAATAGGTCTTTGAACTCCTGTAGAAGCATTAGCAATCGATGCTCCATTTCTGCTTCTAGCTTGTCGTTAATATGGGTGACCTTTTCTGGAGAGTCTCCCAAAATGATGTCCCTGGAACTCCCATCCGGTGTGGGCTTTGATGGGTTGAACGGATCAATGTTCAAATCCGCCCTAGGGTCCAAATCCACAAGGCTCACAGAACCAGCAGCTGGTCCGCAATCGTTGAGCTTCCTCTTTTTATTGGAGGCTTCCAATTTTGTCATATTTAGGCTCAGGTTATAGCAATACCTGGCCATCTCTTGATCTCCCCGGATAGAGGAAACAACATTGTCCTTATCGATGAACTTGATAAGGAGGTGTGGAGTTGAGACGATTGCTTCCATAGCATTCAATGTGGGGCGACCTATGATGCCGTTGAATGGTGACTCGACATCAATTACCAGTACTCTGGATTTGACTGTTCTGGCCCCTGGTTCACCTTCAAAAGAGATAAGGGTGTCAAGGTATCCCTTTGTTGGTTGCTTTACACCATTAAAAGCAGTTAGTTCCTATATGTAAGGCTGTAAGTCTGAGTCATTAAAACCCATTCTTTTTAAGCAATTATAAAAAAATAACATCACAGGAACTTCCCTGGTCAACAAGGATTCTTCGGACGTCCTTGTTGGCTATCACTGTAACGATGACCACAACATCATCTCCACCTGGAACGGTAGGGCCAAAATCCTCGTCAGAGAATGAAATTGCTGGAGCTTCAACCCCTCCTCTATAAGGACGATTGTCTTTATGCTTTCCTTGTACAGACAGAATCATTCTATGATGATTCTTTCGGGCTGTAATCGAAGCTCCTCCCCCAACGAACCTTCCAGCGATCATATCAATGACTTCACGCCGGCTTTAACGCTGTTGCTGAGGCATGTCATCTCTATGTGCTATGTCATTGGTCATTGCACCTTTTTGTTTCTCTACAGCGGAGAACTTTCTGACTGGATTATGGCTACTGTCATCCCCGTCGTCTGGATCTCTTTCTCTTTTCTCATTCCGATCTACCCTGTCAAAGGATTTTTCTTTGAACAGGTACTGCTTTAGTTTGCCTTCTCTAATCAACGTTTCAACTGCATTTTTTAGAGCTTGGCATTCGTTAGTAGAATGATATGTCTGTTCATGAAAATTGCAGTACTTTCGGGGATTCCCTGGTCTCTTCACAGGGGCTGGCCTCCTAATGCCATATATGCTGAACGCTGGCCATCCTACCTCTCTTAAAATCTGAGAAGGTCAAGCAGTCAAAGGTGCATAATGGATAAAGGAGTTGACACGTCTCTCTCGAAGTCGAGGAGAGGAGTTGTTAACCTTGGGGTTGTTAAACGACCTTTCCATGCGTTCTGACCTCATTTTCTCCTTATCCTTCCGCAGCTGTGAAGGTGGTGTTGATGGCTTTTTCTTTGCTTCCATAGCCTCTAGGTGCATCTCTATACCCACATACTTTGAGGCTTTTTTCCTGAACTCCTCAAATGTTATTGGCGGGCTTTTTGCTAGTGAGAGAGCAAAGGCTGATCCTGGCTGCAATGCCTCAATAACAATATGCAGCTTAATAGACTCTGTGAGGTTAGGAACCAGGGATGCTTCCTTGTAGAACCTATTCAGGAAATCCTTCAAGGTTTCATTTTTGCCCTGCTTAATTTGGGCTAAAGTGTGAGATGTCTGGGAACATCTCTAGAGATGACAAAGTGAGTTTCAAAAATAGCTGCCATTTTTGACCAGGAATCTATAGATCCCGAAGGTAAACCTTTAAACCAATCAAGGGCCTCTTCTGATAATGTTCATGGGAACATCCGACACATCACGTCTTTATCAGCCCCTAAGTACATGGCCTCAAATATGTAAGTATCAAGATGCTTAGTAGGATCAGTTTCGCCATTATACTTTCCAATGGAGAGTGGCTGAGTGGTTTGAAGATGTTTAGGGATGTGGATACCCATAAGCCTCCTTGAAAAAGGAACTTTGAGCTTGTAAGTCACCAGGGGTACTGTACTTAGCTCCCTCTTCCCTCGAGCAGCTCCATCATCAGAATCGTGGGTTTTTTCTCTCTCCTTAAATGTGGGGATGTTTGAGTATTAGAGAGTTGTAGATTTTTCTTTGTCGGTTGTATGGGGAGTGTCTCTTGTGCGAGATGACTCCTTGTCCTCACTCTGTCTTCTTTTTCTTCATAATTTTGTGATTTCTTTTTGGAGTTGACTAATCAACTCATCACGAGGATCAGGGCTAGACGCTTGTACCACCTTTCTTGAGCTGCCCCCTTGAGAATCGAAGTTAAGCTTTCTGAAGGCGTTGGTGTTGGTTCTGCCTTCAAGTTGATTCTCCGCAAAGTCGTGTGCTTCACCATCCATGGATAATTACTGTTACTTCGTAGGATGTGGGAATAACTCTATCGTGTCTTACTGGGCGTGCTAATGATCTATCCTGAACCGGGGTTAAGAGATCCGGTGTCGGGGCAATCACAAATAGTATAAAGATTCTGTGTTGGAGACCGGATGTATGAGTATCCGGTGTATATATCCGTTGTTCCTGTATGAAGAGAGCAGATTGGGCATCCTAGAGGTCCTTCACACCATCCTTACGCGTTGGCATGGGCGAAAGGTGGTGTCACCTGCGAAGATTCTCCGACGCTCTAGTCAGTAATCATATTCCAAGTGAGGAATGTATTCAGATAATGATTATCAGTTCTAAAAGTTGAAGATTCCTCTCTTCATTAATGAGGAGAGTTCATATACCTGATTGGCTCGATTAACGAGGACTTGTTAGTGGGGAACCACTAACCTCCAATTATAAATTATTATTTTATTACGCACTTACAAATATGATTGAGTCAAGTGGTTATTTTATATTGAGCGTAGGGAGCATAGGCCAGAATTAGGGGACAAGTTGATCATTCCCATGAGCAGATTTTGGCTCGTAGTGTAGCGAATAGAATCTTGATCCTCATCCCTGTAGCAATACCCTTTGTCTTCTGTGTGGTGACGTGCGTATTATCCGGTGTGCATGGTGTTATCCGGACTAACCGGTATAGGAAGAGCGCCTGATACGGAATTACAGTCCGGATGTATACCGATGACACCGGTTACACATTGGCAGATCTTCAAAGATGCTGAAATACATCTTGTAGAACGGATACCGGATCATTTGGTAACAAAAGGTTTTAGTCAAAAACATAATATAGATTATTTTGATACTTTTGCTCCTGTTACTAGGATCTCATCAATAAGAATTTTGATAGCATTGACATCAGTTTACAAACTTGTTATTCATCAAATGGATGTTAAAACTGCTTTTCTAAATGGTGACCTAGAAGAAGAAATTTATATGACTCAACTGGAAGGTTATGTAGTTCCAGGACAAGAAAATAAAGTTTATAAACTCCTTAAATCACTATATGGATTAAAACAAGCACCAAAACAATGGCATGAAAAATTTAATAAAGTCTTGATTGATAATGGATTCATTTCTACTAATGTTGGTAAATGTGTATATACTAAAATAGAAAAATGTGAAAGTGTAATTATCTGTCTATAAGTTAATGACATGTTGATTTTTGGTACTTGTCTTGATATTGTAATTAACATCAAGAAATTTCTTGCTTCAAACTTTGATATGAAAGATTTGGGTGAAGCAAATATTATACTTGGTATTGAAATCATAAGGAATGGAGATGGCATTATGTTATCTCGAGAATATTATGTTGAGAAACTTCTTAGGAAGTTTGGACATTATGACTCTAAGCGTGTAAGTACTCCTTATGATGCTAATACAAAATTAAAGAAAAATAAAGGAGATCTTGTATCCCAGTCAGAGTATGCCCAAATTATTGGGAGTTTATTACATCTAATGAACTTTACTTGACCTGACATAGCCTATGTTGTAGACAAGTTGAGTAAGTACACTCAAAATCCAAATAATGATCATTGGGCAGCAATAGCTAGACTGATAAGATATTTAAAAGGTACCATCAACTATGGTATTTTGTATGGTAGATATCCCACTGTATTTACACTTGGAGGTGGTGCAATAACTTAGAGATCAACCAAACAAATAATTATTGCAAAATCCATTATGGAATCAGAGTTCATAGCTTTGGAGTTGGCTGAGAATGAAGGTGAATGGTTGAGAAACCTTTTAGCGTGTATTCCTTTGGGAATGAAACCAACACCTTCTGTATCTTTACATTGTGATTCCCAATCGGTAATAGCCGTTGCGAAAAACAAAACTTACAATGGTAAGAATAGACATATTCGTCTAAGACATGATGTGGTAAAACAGCTGTTGAAAGCTGGAATTATTTCCATTGACTTTGTAAGGTCATAAGTGAACTTGGCCGATCCTCTGACCAAACCATTGGGTAGAACATATATCTACAAAACATCGAAGGGAATGAGACTTATGCCAACTACAAAATTGACTATGATGGACACCAAACCTTTGTGATTGGAGATCCCATGAAGAAGGTTCATATGTGGTAATAACGAAGTCATGGTTAATAGCTATAGCACTATAAATTTCCCCATTCCTATGGTGTGTGTTATAATAAGCATTGAATGAGAGGTTAAGCTCATTTGCTTTTAATGACTTTCATAGCCTTTATAAGGTGGTGTATGAAAAATGCAAGGCTGCTTGCATGAGATTAAGGCATAATCTTTAGAGTACTCATGAAACACCAGGCATGCGCATGGCCTATTAGCGTAAAACGACGATAACGACAAGAATTTTGGGGGTATGATGTGACATCTAAAGCCTCTAAAATACGCTAAATTTAGTTCATAGAAGCTTGCTTCACTAAAGCATTGTATTTTAAGCTTATTTGTCTAGGGTTTGGTTCATAATCCAAAAGATACCAAACTTGATGCATTGAACTCTATATAGTAATTATTTCATTAACTATCTTTTGAAATATGTGGGGGATTATTGGAAAAATAGTCTATTTCAAAAGATATCTAGTCCCACATTGTTTGGACTTGAGATTTGTTTAAGGTTTATATACCAAAAGGTGTGTAAGCCTTGTAAAATGGAATAGAAAGTGTTGGGCCCTTACGCGTATAAAGTCCAAACATGATGTTGGGAAATTTGGTTCAAAATGACAAATCCCCCCCTCCGCGCACGATTACCAAGCGTTAACTTTGAAATGGAAAGGTACATTGTTTCCCGCCCTGTGTAGATGTGTTCCCGCCAACTGCGAACAGCCATTGGAACAGGCATCTGAAAAGACACCTTTCCATGGCAGACTCGCTCTTTGGTGGATGTGTACCTGTCTTTTCATTTCCTATTTAAAGCCCCCATATTCTCAGTTTTAAATATAACAAACATTAATCTTTTCTTTCTTTGTCTTTGCTTGATTACTATAATTATTTCTTGTTAGTTCTGATCCTACCCAAGGGGTAGAAAAGTCCGTTGTATCCTAGGGGATTCCGCCATTAGAGGCGAATATATCCTTTAGGGCAGTGCTGCTACACGCCTCAAACTTTGTTCTCGTACAATAATTATAACACAACCATCACTCACAAACTAAAACACCCACAACACTTGCTTTCTCTTCTTCTCAAAGACCCTTCTCAACGTAACCTCTCCAATAACTCCACTCTCACATCATTACCTCTGCCATTTTCCACTACCCTCTTTACAACACTTCCACTTGTTTACTCCCCTTTAACAACTCTATCCATTGTTACTTTCTTGGCCCTTCCCCTTATGAAGCTCTTCACTTCTTCAAATACACCACCCAATATGCCACACTTTCTTCATATACATTTCTCTTTTGCATTCATCTACCACGCTTGTGCCAACTTAAACTACACCCGCTTTGAGATTCAGCTTCATGCACTTGTTTTCAAGGTAGGTTTCCAGTTTCATGTCTATATGAAAATTGGGTTGCTGCAATTATACTCTAGTTGAGGACTTTTAGTTGGTGCAGCACATGTTCTACGAAATGCCACAACGGAATTTGGTTACTTGGAATGTGTTGATTACTAGTTTTGTTAAATAGGGTGTGGTTGAGCTTGGTTATTCTGTGTTTAATTAGATGCCTGCTCTGAGTGTGGTGTCTTGGAATTTTATTATTAATGGATGCACATGGGCAAACCATCCTATGAAAGCATTAGTTTATTTTGGAGAAATGGTTGAGGTTGATGGTATTGAGCCTACTAAAGTGAGAATTTTCACTCTAGGGGATTATGCCAAAATTCAAGGGCCCACTAGCCAGTCATGCTCCAGCTCATTCAACCTATCTAATTTTCTAGATTGGATAGTGAAAATCCTCACAAGTATAAAAGGTAAGAAATGAACATACAAGATTTACGTGGAAAATCTCTAAAACTGGAGAAAAAGATCACGGATCATCACGAGTAAAATACTTCCACTATATAAAAATGAGAGTACAAAAAGTTCTCAAAAGAAGAGAACAAAGAGACAATAAACTCTATAAGTCACAAGAACAAAAAATAAAATTATCTTTTAAATTTCCTGATTAAACTACTCTCTTAGATAAAACTAAAAATATAGACTCGCTACTAAAATTTTCTCAGGATTACACTAGGAGAGAATTTGATCATGATTGCAAATGTGGTACCTTGAATCCTTTTATAGGTAATTATAAGGAATATTGATCCGGTCCCAACACCGGCCCCCAAGAGCATGACTTCAATGCTTTGCCAGATCAGCATTTTGAATAGGAGAAATACGTTTCAAATCCCCTATGATTACTTCTATACGGAGTACATACCACCAAGGCTTGTAACTCCGCCAAGGCTTGTTACTCCGCCAAAGCTTGTACACAAACATAAAGCATTTCCAATGCACACTACTCCGCCAAGCCATAGGCTCAATACAGGCGGAATACTGAAATTCCCATATTGCGAAGCGAGCCCATACTTGTAACCCCGACACGAGATTGACTCTGTCTTGAGAGGTTGAAAATGGGAATCACGCTGTCACGCATTAAAGGGAACAACAAATAAAATAATAAAGAATTAACGCTTTCCAAGTAAGTGGAAACACCCACTACAGTGATGGTGCTTGTAAACGGTGCAGGGACCCACTACCTTTCCAGCATTATGTCTGAAAACAAAGAACGGGTCCTACCAATAATGGAGCACCAGTAACAGGTATATAAACCTCAGCAAAAAGGTATAGAGGGGATCCCCCCCAATTCTAAACCTTACACTCATACTTGCATAATTCTCTCAGATTTGTTTTCTAAGTCTAATAGTATTCCAAAATACTGACTTGAGCGTCGGAGAATAATTGCAAGTACAACCACCAATTGTGTCAAGGCAAAGGAGGCTACTTCAGGCGGACTGCAACACCGCCATAAAGTGCACTGTACTATGCCCAGCATACAAGAGCACTCCGTATTTGTATCTGTATAAGGACCTCCTCATACCAGATTTTACGTTACATGTACATTTTGAATTGTTTGACAATCATAACTTTACACCCCCTGTAAAGAACAGTTCATTGGCACACCCGGTGGGACTGTAAAATTGGTAATCCCACAATCCTTGAGCAATTCCCATTACATTCATCATTAATGGAAAGACCAGGACCAGAAGTGCAGACGGAGGATTCTCCTCCATGCAATCCTAGACGTCTCAACTTTGACAACGATGCTCACGAAAAGGCAACGCATGTTGACTCTCTAGATCCGAGAGATGACATGATCAGAATGCTGAGAGAAGAAATTGTAGAGCTTCGTCATGAAAAGGCGAATCCCATGCATGAGAGAGCGGGTCCTGCGAAACAACCATGCCATGAATCGCATGCACAGGAGGAATTGAGTACTCTAAATTACTCTCGCATCCCTACTTACATGGAAGAGCAACGAAGCCTTCCACTGGCAAATGCTCAACATCATGAGGGAAGAAGAGCAGTTTCAAATGCATCCCCCTCAGGATACAAGATAAGTATCCCATTTTCCAAAAGACTCATGAATGCGTATGTCCCCAGACATTTACAAACTATGCAGCCTATTTTCATAGGAAAATACACCGGGGAAACGGATCCTTCTAAGCATTTAGATGCTTACATCTATGAAGCTATGTTCTTAGGTGCGGAAGAAGATGTCATGTGCAGAATGTTCCCCAGGACCCTTACAGGTGAAGCTCTTAGCTGGTTCAAGAGTTTACCTTCATGCTCTATTGATTCATGGGAGGACTTAGCCACAGCATTTGGCAGCCACTTTGTAATCTCTAGGGATACGCCTAGAACCTCCCACACCTTGGCTCAAATCAAGCAAGGTGACAAAGAGACTCTAAAGGATTTCCTGAAAAGATTTTATAAAGAGGCGGCTATGGTCCCTGACTTGATAGAAACGATCCAATTGCATATCCTCATCGAGGCCATGCAGCCGAAATCACCCTTTGCTTTATCGTTGGCAAAAGGACCTCCATCCACCATGGAGGAGTTTCGCAGAAAGGCATCTAAGTACGTAGGTATTAAGATGCACTTGGAAGCCACTGCATTTCGCAGTAAACCACCCATTGCAACTCCACACCATGACAAAGATAAGGAAAAATCATCCAGGAATGATAAGTTCCCTCAGAAAGACAAAGCAGGGAACCAACTTTTCAAACAGCAAGACAGACGTGTGTTCAATTTCGCTCATTATGCACCCCTGAACATGACATATAAATAAATCTTGCGCGAAATAGGATGGACTACCCTCAACGTTTATGGGATTCAACGTCCACCTCCAATCAGACACGGTGGGAACCCAAAGAAATATTGTGAGTTCCATGAGTCAGTTGGCCATACCACGGAGGAGTGCAAGCAACTGAAAAACACCATCGAGGTGCTTATTCATGAAGGCAAACTAAAACACTATTTATTTAAGGGTAAATCTCATGATGAGCCAGAGAAGTCTGAGAAACGGCCTCGTGATCGTTCTCCGGATCCTGATAACACTCGGGAGCCAAAACACACAGCGGCAACAGAAAAACAAAAGAATGTCGTTCTGGAGTCTGCCCAAAGAGAACCAAACCCTGAACCCAGATCGCGGGACAAAAGGCAGATGGTAGATATGATTGCTGGAGGCTTCACTGGGGGTGGACCCTCAAACATCGCCAGGAAAAATCATCATCGTATGATCTTGTCTATGCAAGGCAAGAGCAAAGAATATCGCCCATTTAGGAACGGGGTTCAGACTCCGCCTATAACCTTCACAGACGACGATTTTGGCCCCACTATCCCTGAAGGAGATGACGCAGTAGTGATTATTGTAGTAATCGCTAATATGGATGTAAAACTCATCCTAATTGATCAGGGAAGTTCCTGCGACGTTATCTTTTATAACTGTTTTAAACGCATGGGCTTAACTGATGCAGATTTGCAGCCATATATGCAGGACCTTACAGCCTTTAATGGCGCCAAACAGCCCATCAAAGGCTACTTGGACACGAGAATTACTTTTGATGGTGAACCTGGAGCAAGGACTGTGAAATCCAGGATTCTTGTCATTGATGTAAAATCTCCATACAATGGCATCATTGGGCGGCCTACCCTGAATGCCATGGAAGCCATCGTTTCGACTCCCCACTTGTTAATCAAGTTCATTGATAAAGATAATCAAGTCTCATCTGTAAGGGATGACCAAGAAATGGCTCGCTATTGCCACAATTTGAGTCTTAACATGGTGAAGATTGAAACCATATCTAAGAAAAGAAAGTTTAATGAAGGGAGCAGTGCGGCGGCGTCCGTCAATTTGGTGGATCTTGACCCCAGGGTGGAGTCTTCTGTAGACCCACTGAACCCTTTGAAACCAACTCCTAATGGTGGTTCCAAGTCTATTGTTTTGGGTAGCACCCCGGAACAGATTACAAACATCAATGACAAGCTTGAGGCTAGCATGGAGGCAAAACTAATTACACTTCTCCATGAGTATAAACAAATTTTCGCTTGGACCGCTGCAGACATGCTTGGCATGGATCCCAACTATTGTTGTCACCGCCTGGCGGTGTATCCTGAAACTAAGCCAGTAGCACAAAAGAAACAGCGTATGGGTCCTGCTAAGCAAAAAGCTGCTTGTGAACAAACAGAGGAACTTCTCAAGGCGGGGTTCATCAGGGAACTCCGTTACTCCTCCTGGTTGTCTAACGTGGTCATGGTACAGAAAGCCAATGGCAAATAGCGTATGTGTATAGACTATATTGATTTGAGTAAATGTTGTCCCAAGGATCCATACCCTCTCCCCAACATTGATAGATTGGTTGACGATTCCTTAGGATACAATATTTATCTTTTATGGATGCTTACTCTGGTACAACCAAATTCCAATGTGTGAGGATTGTAACACCCTGAAACGTGGATTAAAATTTTTGAGTAAATTTTTTGTTTTTTTTGAAAGATCATTTTAAAAATTATAAATTTAATTCAGAGTTTATATAACAATTAATAACAACGGAAAAATTATCATACATACTAGTCGTGAATAATTAAATTCAAGAAAATATTTAAGTAGCGGAAACGATTGTGAAGATAATGGTACATGACATATTATATTTATTACAACCCATAAATTCAAAGTTCAGGTAATAAAACAAATAGACATCCATCATGGCATCACTCTACATTCTGCGTGTCATTCACTGTAAAAATTAATGTAAGAGTGAGACAGAATATAGAATAAATATAAAATAGATAAAATTGCACAAACACAATCAACAATTCATAATGATATGATGAATATGCCAAACAAGTCCATTAATAGATCTTTAATTAGTCAAATGATGTCATGCTGGATCCATTTGGTCTTGGTGGGAATACTGCAGTAAAAGTCTCATAGAGACACAAATAGGGCTTTAGCATATACCATGAATCCCTATACTTCATGGCGCTTAAGTACTGAAGTACACAATATCATAAGTAGGACTTCTGCATAAACCATGAATCCCTACACTCCATGGCACACAACATAATAGGGCTTAACTCATCATAGAGTAACCCCCCACCAGGGTAGGCAATCATGGAACCCCTAAATTCCATGGTGCGTCCGAATGCTTATGATGCATGAATGCCTTTAATTCTTTTAACATACCATGATATCCACATTTCTAAAACCTCTTGGATACTACAAGTCCTCAAGGAACACAATACACATAATAATTCACAAAATCATGGATTTACTGTTTCAACCACATATGTCAATAACCACAAGGCATTCATGCACATATATATTAATTATGTCATTCATAATTATTCACCATCACAATATACAAACTGTGTGATACTCAACAACATTTATAATAATTCATAATCACTTAATAATTTAATAAATAATTTTTATACATAGAGAAAATATCATTTTCTTTCAAAATAGCCATTCTAAGTGACTTTCAGCATCCCCAACAGCAACATACATTAGCAAAACAGTCATAACATGGGCAAATCAACTCCTTTTTAGGTGATTCCACTTTCTATAGCTCAATAATACAATTATCTACAACTTTCATGAAGAACACAGTTTCAAATTCCGAACAGAAATATTACGTATTCACAAAATACCACACTGCCTCAAGGTGAGTTTTTCAAAACGTACATATATTAGTAATTTCAGTGTTTCTGGAGTTACAAAAATGATTTTTGAATGAAACCAGTTCTAAAATACTCTTAACATAATTATCTACAACTTTCATGAAGACTCAAACAACTAATTCATACCACAAAATTCCCAGTATTGAAAACAAGATTCGGATTTCCAAAATTCCAGAATTTCAGAATTTCAGAATTTCAGCTTGCACATACTTCAGTAATTTGAGCATAACTTGAACTACAAAAATTATTTAATGTGAAACCACTTTCTAAAAATCCACAACTTAATTATCTACAACTTTCATGAAAACATCCAAGGCTGATTATGCATGTATAATTCCCAGCATATCAAAATATACACTAAACATGAAGCAAATCTTTCACTCAGACATACAGTAGTATTTTGGCTATAACTTTTGCTACACATACTCAAATCAATCGGTTCAGGTCTCAAAATTCTCATAACAAAAAGATTTACAACTTTCATGAAGACACTGATCACTAATTCTTACTACAAAATGCCCAATTTTAACAATAAGATACGGATTTCAAGTTCACAGATTTACAGCTTGTACATACTTCAGTATTATGAGCATAACTTGAGCTACAAAAATTTTTTAATGTGAAACCACTTTCTAAAGATCCACAACTTAATTATCTACAACTTTAATGAAGACATCCAAGGCTGATTATGCACGTACAGTTCCCAGTAAATCAATATATACACAAAACAAAAGATAAATCTTTCACACGAATATACTGTGGTATTTTGGCTATAACTTTTGCTATACTTATTCAAATTACTTGATTCAGGTCTCAAAAATTCAGATATTAAAAAGATCTACAACTTTCATGAAGAAGTCAGAGTCAAATTCACACGTTTTCAATATCAAAAATGAGCAACAAGTTACGAATAAATTCTGGAATCCTAGAATCAGCATACAATTCTACCCATTTCACAAATATTCACAACCCTGTCCCCTCTTACCTTAATGGAGGTTCCTAAAGTGGTTGAAAGTGTTGTATTATTGTCCTAGCTTCAGATCAAGAGTGAAATTGATGGAGAAAGTGAAAGAAAATAAGAGAGAGACTTCACTAACTTTAGCTTGTTCTAAGAATTCAGACTTGGGAACAAGATGTAGTGTTGATTTAATGATGTAAATGACAAGTGGGGGACAAGATTTTCATAATGGGATTGTAGTGGGATGTTAGGTGCATGAATTATGGTGATAATGGAGGTTTTAGGTGAGAAAAATGAGCTGGATTGTTGACCATTTCCGCAGCCTACATAATGTAGTTTGTTTGATTGAAGTAAATATCAATTCTGACACTGTTTTGGTATTTTAGGCATATCTCTCTCATATCTTAATGGATTTTAACAAATGTGGTCTTGTTGGAAAGCTAAGACAACGAGGAACAACTTTGTAGTTTACGACTTTTTCAAATTCGGAATCTACAAGGTATTAAAATATGTACAAGATGATATGATTGAAATAAAATATCAATTCTGACACTGTTTCGGTATTTTGGACATATCTCTCTCATATCTTAATGGAATTTAACAAATTTGGTCTTGTTGGAAATATAAGAAAAAGAGGAACAACTTTGTAGTTGGACACATTTCCAAATTCGGACTCTAACTAACAATTAAAATGTGTACAATATGACGCATTTTGAGTGGAGTATGTGGCAATTTGATGAGAGTAATTGGAAAAGCCAAGGAAATTAATAACTAAGGAAATAGGTAATAAATTATTTGATTAACTTTTACCAAAGGTATAAAGTTAAAATTATTTACCATGGTAAAAGGTTAAATTGAAGATGTTGTCCTAACCAAAAATTTATGTAGAAAGTTGAGATAAAATGGATAATATCATTGATGGTCTAAATCAAAATGATTATACATGAGAATAAAATTTTTAGGATGTTACAATTCTCCAACCCTAATAAAAATTTCGTCCTCGAAATTTAATCATTACGCACTCCTCAGTGAAACAATTCTGGATACTGTGTCCTCATAGCATCTTCACGCTCCCAAGTCAGAGTTACATCAGTTCCTTGTTTCCATGCAACTTTTACCAGTGGTACATTCTTGTTCCTCAAGCGTTTATTCGATCTTTCTAGAATCTGTGTAGGTTCTGTGGAGATGGTCAGATTTTCTCTAACTTCAATATCATCAGCAGCAATCACATGGTTGGGATCTTGTATGTACTTCCTTAGCTGTGATACATGAAATACATTATGCAGATTTGCCAGGTGAGGGGGAAGTGCAATCTGATATGCCACTGTACCAACCCTCTTTAGGATCTCATATGGTCCAATGAATCTCGGACTCAATTTCTTACTCTTCAATGCTCGACCAATCCCCTTGTGAGGTGAAACCTTCAAAAATACATGCTCACCAACTTGGAATTCAAGTGGTTTCCTCCTCTTATCATAATACTGCTTCTGTCTGTCTTGAGATGCCTTCATCTTTTCTCTGATCATTTCTATCTGTTCAGTAGTCTGCTGCACAATTTCAGGTCCTAACGCCAAACTTTCACCAGTTTCTAACCAACAAAGTGGCGTTCGACACTTTCTACCATACAATGCTTCGAATGGAGCCATACCAATACTGCTATGGTAGCTATTATTATACGTGAATTCAATCAATGGAAGAAACTGCTCCCAACTACCACCATGTTCAATCACACAAGATCGCAGTAAGTCTTCCAAACTTTGTATGGTACGTTCTGACTGTCCATCTGTTTGGGGATGATAAGCTGAACTCAATCGAAGCTTTGAACCCAATTCCTGATGCAAGCTTCCCCAGAATCGGGAAGTGAATCTTGGATCTCTATCTGACACAATACTTAATGGTACACCATGTAGTCTTACGATCTCCTTCACATATAACTGTGCCAACTTTTGTAAAGAGTTCTTCATATTCATTGGGAGAAAGTGAGCAGACTTTGTCAATCTGTCTACAATAACCCAGATTGCATCATTCCCTGAACGTGTTCTTGGTAACCCCGACACAAAGTCCATTGAGATGTCATCCCATTTCTAGACAGGAATCTCTAATGGTTGCAGTTCACCAGATGGCTTCTGGTGTTCTACCTTGGCTTTTTGACACACCAGACATGAAGCCACATATTCAACTATCTCTTTCTTCATCCTTGGCCACCAAAAGCTTTTCCTCAGATCTTGATACATCTTAGTTGATCCAGGATGAATGCTTAACATACTTTTATGCGCTTCTTCTAGAATCGTCCTTCTCAGATCAACATCATCTGGTACACAAATTCTATTCCTGATCCTCCAAATTCCATCTGATCCTTCTTGTAGTCCCATATCTTTTCCATTCGCCTGTAATTCTCTCAACTCCTGTAATGGCAAATCTTCTTTCTGTCTTTCACCTAACAGTTTCAGGAAATCATTGGATATTTTCAAAGTCCCCAAAGTCATACTCCTTGAAGATTTTATCTCTACACCCAAGTTCATGTCTCTGAACTGTTCTATCATCTCTATTTCTTTTATCATCAAAGATGCCATATGAATAGACTTTCAGCTTAGTGCATCTGCCACCACATTTGCTTTTCCTGGATGGTATTTCAAATCAAATTCATAATCTTTAAGAAATTCCATCCACCTTCGCTGCCTCATGTTTAATTCTTTTTGATCGAACAAATACTTCAAGCTCTTGTGGTCACTGAACACTTCAAACCTGACTCCATACAAATGGTGTCTCCAGATTTTCAGAGCAAATACCACTGCTGCCAATTCTAGATCATGCGTCGGATAGTTCATCTCATGTGGTCTCAACTGTCTAGAAGCATAGGCAACCACCTTTCGTTGCTGCATCAAAACACATCCTAAGCCCATTTTGGAAGCATCACAATAAACCACGAACTCTTCTTGTGGGTTAGGTAAGGTTAAGACTGGAGCAGATGTAAGCTTCAACTTCAGTTCTTGGAAACTTTTCTCACATTCTGGCGTCCAAGAAAAAGGTTGATTCTTCCGGGTTAGCCGAGTCATTGGTAGGGCAATTTGAGAAAACCCTTCAATGAATCTCCGATAATAACCAGCCAATCCCAAGAAACTTCGTATCTCAGTGACTGAAGTAGGTCTCTCCCAGTTTACCACAGCTTCTATTTTAGAAGGATCCACAGATACTCCTTCGTTTGAGATTACATGGCCTAGGAATTTTACCTCTTTCAACCAGAATTCACATTTTGATAACTTTGCATACAACTGCTTCTCCTTCAAAATCTGCAATACCACTCGAAGATGCTTTTCATGTTCCTCTGCAGTTTTTGAATAGATCAGAATATCATCAATGAAAATGATGACAAATTGATCCAAGTAGGGATGAAATACTCGATTCATGTAATCCATGAATACGGCTGGGGCATTGGTCACTCCGAAGGGCATCACAAGGTACTCATAATGACCATATCGTGTTCTAAAGGCTGTCTTTGGAATATCCTCAGACTTGACACGAATCTGATGATACCCCGATCGTAGATCAATCTTGGAAAACACTGCAGCACCTCTCAATTGATCTATCAGATCATCAATTCTGGGCAAAGGATATCTATTCTTCACTGTCAATTTATTCAGTTGACGATAATCTACGCATAACCTCATGCTTCCATCTTTCTTCTTGACGAGCAATACTGGCGCTCCCCATGGTGACACACTCGGTCTGATGAAATGCTTCTCCAGCAACTCTTCAATTTGTTTCTTCAGTTCCGCCAGTTCAATTGGTGCTATATGGTATGGAGCTTTAGACACTGGTTCTGCTCCTGGAATTAAATCAATGGAGAATTCTACCTCACGTTCTGGAGGTAAACTTGAGACATCTTCAGGAAATACTTCAGGAAATTCAGAAACAACCGGCATCTCGATTGCTTTAGGTTCACCATCTTCTTTGTAAAGAGTGAATAAAGCAAACAATTGACTTTCACCTTGTAATACATAGGTCTTGAGGTTGTCAGAATTTAGATTTTCTGATGGAAATATCACGGTCTTGTTGTGACAGTCCACCAAGACTCGATTTGTCGATAACCAGTCCATCCCCAGAATCACGTCCAGATCCTTCAAAGGTAAACAAACAAGATCGACAAGAAAGCGTCTACCTACTATGAGTATAGAACATTCGTTACACACCTTAGCAGTTCTAAGTTGTGTACCGGTGGGAGTAGAAACAATCAGATCATATGTCATAGGCTTCACAGGTAATTGAAGGCGTCTAACACACTCATCAGAAATGAAAGAATGTGTAGCACCAGAATCAAATAACACGGATAGGATTGTACCATTAATGTCACACTTACTTTGTACGAGGTCATCAGCTTGGTCTGCCTCTGAACCGCTGATGGCATAGACTCTCCCAGCTGTTTGTTGCAACCTCTGATCTATGGACTCCCTGTTCTGTCTTGGAGGTTGGGCAGTACGTGTGTCTTCTCCTCGGCCTCTCTGATAATTAGAGCCTCTTGGTTCACTCATAGTGTTCCTGTTGTTGTTTTGATTGTTCTGCGGACAATTTGGACTGATGTGTCCTTTTTGGTTACATCGGAAGCAAGTGACCTCTTCAAGATGTCTGTTACAATCACGTACATAATGATTACCTCCACACTTAAGACACCTCATGTTATTGCGTCTATCAAAAGATGACAATGATGATGATCCGCCTCTAGAGCGATTTGGATAGAACGATCCTCTTCTTTTGAAATCAACTGACTGAGGTTTCAGTTGTCTATTGGCCTTTTCATGTGCCAGTCTGGCTTGATGATTCTCTTCAAAAATTCTGCATTTGTTGATCAAAATGGGAAAACTCCGAATTTCTTGGTACCCTATCGCTTCTTTGATTTCCAGATTCAGTCCGTTCTTAAATTTAACACATTTCGATTCTTCGGCACCAGCCTGTTGAAAAGGAGGGTAAAAGAGAGATAGTTCTTCAAACTTTGCAGCATATTCTCCAACGGACATCGAGCCTTGTTTCAACTCCATAAATTCCAGCTCCTTGCGACTTTTCACACTTGCTGGAAAATATTTCTCCAGGAAACAGTCTTTGAAGTTGGCCCAGATCAAGGGTCTGTCAGTCTCGATCATACGGATTCTAGCATGAATCCACCAGTTCTCTGCCTCTTCCACCAACATATAGGTGGCATACTCCACCTTTTCATATTCTGTGCAGGGTAATGCTCGAAAGATGCGCTCCATTTCCTTGGCCCAAAGATATGCTCCTTCTGGATTATAACCTCCTTTGAATTGTGAAGGCTTTCTCTTCAGGAAGTGGTCTAACCCATGGAGTCCTCCAGTGCTCCTTGGTTGATTTTGTCGTTCTATGGCTTCAGCTAAATGGTTGAAAGCTGCTGCCATATCGTGGTTGTTGTTGTTGTTGTTTCTTGCCATCCTATATTCGTAGTTTGGTTTATACCAATTCTAAGGGATAATATATCATATATAAATACTATATAACTATCATTATTCTACAATTTATCAGTTAAGCAATCAATCATATCACACATTTATCATATCATCAAGCGGTAATCAAAACAAATCTTTTTGCAATTAATCAGTCAGGCATAAGTCATATAGTATACATTTAGCATGTTATCAAGCAATAAATCAAACATTTTACATATTATGTCGAGAAACAGTACATGTCATAGCAATTGGTCCTGAATTTTTGAAAATGCTCTGATACCAACATGTAACGCCCCGACACGTGGATTAAAATTTTCGAGTAAATTTTTCGTTTTTTTTGAAAGATCATTTTAAAAATTATAAATTTAATTCAGAGTTTATATAACAATTAATAACAACGGAAAAATTATCATACATACTAGTCGTGAATAATTAAATTCAAGAAAATATTTAAGTAGCGGAAACGATTGTGAAGATAATGGTACATGACATATTATATTTATTACAACCCATAAATTCAAAGTTCAGGTAATAAAACAAATAGACATCCATCATGGCATCACTCTGCATTCTGCGTGTCATTCACTGTAAAAATTAATGTAAGAGTGAGACAGAATATAGAATAAATATAAAATAGATAAAATTGCACAAACACAATCAACAATTCATAATGATATGATGAATATGCCAAACAAGTCCATTAATAGATCTTTAATTAGTCAAATGATGTCATGCTGGATCCATTTGGTCTTGGTGGGAATACTGCAGTAAAAGTCTCATAGAGACACAAATAGGGCTTTAGCATATACCATGAATCCCTATACTTCATGGCGCTTAAGTACTGAAGTACACAATATCATAAGTAGGACTTCTGCATAAACCATGAATCCCTACACTCCATGGCACACAACATAATAGGGCTTAACTCATCATAGAGTAACCCCCCACCAGGGTAGGCAATCATGGAACCCCTAAATTCCATGGTGCGTCCGAATGCTTATGATGCATGAATGCCTTTAATTCTTTTAACATACCATGATATCCACATTTCCAAAACCTCTTGGATACTACAAGTCCTCAAGGAACACAATACACATAATAATTCACAAAATCATGGATTTACTGTTTCAACCACATATGTCAATAACCACAAGGCATTCATGCACATATATATTAATTATGTCATTCATAATTATTCACCATCACAATATACAAACTGTGTGATACTCAACAACATTTATAATAATTCATAATCACTCAATAATTTAATAAATAATTTTTATACATAGAGAAAATATCATTTTCTTTCAAAATAGCCATTCTAAGTGACTTTCAGCATCCCCAACAGCAACATACATTAGCAAAATAGTCATAACATGGGCAAATCAACTCCTTTTTAGGTGATTCCACTTTCTATAGCTCAATAATACAATTATCTACAACTTTCATGAAGAACACAGTTTCAAATTCCGAACAGAAATATTACGTATTCACAAAATACCACACTGCCTCAAGGTGAGTTTTTCAAAACGTACATATATTAGTAATTTCAGTGTTTCTGGAGTTACAAAAATGATTTTTGAATGAAACCAGTTCTAAAATACTCTTAACATAATTATCTACAACTTTCATGAAGACTCAAACAACTAATTCATACCACAAAATTCCCAGTATTGAAAACAAGATTCGGATTTCCAAAATTCCAGAATTTCAGAATTTCAGAATTTCAGCTTGCACATACTTCAGTAATTTGAGCATAACTTGAACTACAAAAATTATTTTGATGTGAAACCACTTTCTAAAAATCCACAACTTAATTATCTACAACTTTCATGAAGACATCCAAGGCTGATTATGCATGTATAATTCCCAGCATATCAAAATATACACTAAACATGAAGCAAATCTTTCACTCGGACATACAGTAGTATTTTGGCTATAACTTTTGCTACACATACTCAAATCAATCGGTTTAGGTCTCAAAATTCACATAACAAAAAGATTTACAACTTTCATGAAGACACTGATCACTAATTCTTACTACAAAATTCCCAATTTTAACAATAAGATACGGATTTCAAGTTCACAGATTTACAGCTTGTACATACTTCAGTATTATGAGCATAACTTGAGCTACAAAAATTATTTTAATGTGAAACCACTTTCTAAAGATCCACAACTTAATTATCTACAACTTTAATGAAGACATCCAAGGCTGATTATGCACGTACAGTTCCCAGTAAATCAATATATACACAAAACAAAAGATAAATCTTTCACACGAATATGCTGTGGTATTTTGGCTATAACTTTTGCTATACTTATTCAAATTACTTGATTCAGGTCTCAAAAATTCAGATATTAAAAAGATCTACAACTTTCATGAAGAAGTCAGAGTCAAATTCACACGTTTTCAATATCAAAAATGAGCAACAAGTTACGAATAAATTCTGGAATCCTAGAATCAGCATACAATTCTACCCATTTCACAAATATTCACAACCCTGTCCCCTCTTACCTTAATGGAGGTTCCTAAAGTGGTTGAAAGTGTTGTATTATTGTCCTAGCTTCAGATCAAGAGTGAAATTGATGGAGAAAGTGAAAGAAAATAAGAGAGAGACTTCACTAACTTTAGCTTGTTCTAAGAATTCAGACTTGGGAACAAGATGTAGTGTTGATTTAATGATGTAAATGACAAGTGGGGGACAAGATTTTCATAATGGGATTGTAGTGGGATGTTAGGTGCATGAATTATGGTGATAATGGAGGTTTTAGGTGAGAAAAATGAGCTGGATTGTTGACCATTTCCGCAGCCTACATAATGTAGTTTGTTTGATTGAAGTAAATATCAATTCTGACACTATTTTGGTATTTTAGGCATATCTCTCTCATATCTTAATGGATTTTAACAAATGTGGTCTTGTTGGAAAGCTAAGACAACGAGGAACAACTTTGTAGTTTACGACTTTTTCAAATTCGGACTCTAACAAGGTATTAAAATATGTACAAGATGATATGATTGAAATAAAATATCAATTCTGACACTGTTTCGGTATTTTGGACATATCTCTCTCATATCTTAATGGAATTTAACAAATTTGGTCTTGTTGGAAAGATAAGAAAAAGAGGAACAACTTTGTAGTTGGACACATTTCCAAATTCGGATTCTAACTAACAATTAAAATGTGTACAAGATGACGCATTTTGAGTGGAGTATGTGGCAATTTGATGAGAGTAATTGGAAAAGCCAAGGAAATTAATAACTAAGGAAATAGGTAATAAATTATTTGATTAACTTTTACCAAAGGTATAAAGTTAAAATTATTTACCATGGTAAAAGGTTAAATTGAAGATGTTGTCCTAACCAAAAATTTATGTAGAAAGTTGAGATAAAATGGATAATATCATTGATGGTCTAAATCAAAATGATTATACATGAGAATAAAATTTTTAGGATGTTACAAGGATGATCAAGAGAAGACAGCGTTTGTTAATGATAAAGGAGTCTTTTGCTACAAAATCATGCTATTTGGGTTAAAGAACGCCGGGGCAACCTACCAGCGCATGATCAATAAAGTTTTTGAGGGTGTGCACACAAAGCTGGTAGAGGTTTATATTGATGATATTATTGCCAAGACCCTGGAAGGAGGAGACCATGTTGAAGATCTACGCCTCATTTTTCAACGCCTACAACAATAAGACATGAGACTCAACCCATTAAAGTGTACATTTACTGTCCCTAGGGGCAGATTTTTGGGTTTCATGTTAACTCAAAGAGGTATAGAGGCTAATCCTGATAAATGTCGCGTAATCCAAGAGCTGCAGAGCCCCAAAACATTGAAAGAGGTACAATCCTTCAACGGCAAAATCGCTGCTCTAGCACGATTCATGCCAACAATGGCTCATCGCTCTCTTCCCTTATACAAGATGCTGAAAAAAGACAAGAAATTCAGTTGGGGCCCAGAGCAAGAGGCAGCTTTCCAAAGCTTGAAAAATGTCTTGGCCAGCCCCCCAATCCTGGTAAGACCAAGTCTAGGTGAGCAACTCATTGTTTATTTGTCTGTTTCAGATGAAGCTTTAGCAGTAGCTTTGGTCAAGGAAACAGTTGAAGGCCAACGACCGGTGTACTTTACTGGTAAAACATTGCATGGTGCAGAGTGCCGTTATCAGAAGATTGAAAAGGCAGCACTTGCAGTTGTTTGGGCTTCACGACGCCTAAGACCATACTTTCATGCCCATCCTATCTTGATTCGCACAGACTTGCCACTTCGCACTATACTGTTCAAACCAGACCTGGCTGGAAGAATGATCAAATGGGCCATAGAACTCTCTGAATTCGACATATCCTACGAACCAAGAACTGCTATCAAGGCACAAGTCCTAGCAGACTTCGTAGTTGAATTAACAGGCTCTAGCCCAGATGCAAATCATTCATATTGGACAATATACATTGATGGATCTTTAAATAGCAAAGGATGTGGAGCAGGAATTGTTGTGGAAAGTGATGATGGGGTACACCTTGAAATTTCACTGCACTTCACCTTCACTACGTCTAACAATCAGGCGGAGTATGAAGCCTGCTTAGCCGGACTCAGAGCAGCACAAGATATTGGGGCCAAAACTGTCACCTTATGCAGTGATTCTCAATTAGTCATCTGGTAAATTCTTGGCGAGTATCAGGCTAAAGAACCTTTGCTGTAACAATATCTAGACTGCGTTAACGAGTTAAAGCAGCGCTTCGATGAAGTCACTTTCAAGCATGTACCCCGTGAAGAAAATACACGTGCTGATATCCTCTCCAGGTTGGCCAGCACAAAAAAGGCAGGATGCACAACTACGGTTGTACAAAGTACCTTGGTGGAGCCAAGCATTTCCTTTCCTTCCTCAGTGTGTATGATTAAAAGCCGCTCCTTTGATGACAATTCCTGGGTAGTGTAACACCCTCGGTTAGATAAGACAAATCCTTCTGTAGGTTCATCCTATTTAACTGAGAGTGTTAACAGTTTTTAGAAAAAAATGAATTTTTTTTTAATAAATACGTGGCAGATCAGCGGAAGTAATATTGTATATATCACATAGTCATTCACAAACTGTAAGTAATTGTACTCTTAACAGAATGGGGCACGCAGGCACCCTTAAATATTATACAGTCATCCGGTGTTTGATTATAAATATTCTATCCTTAATGATTATTCTTGATGGGTTCAGCGTATTGCTGATCTTCACACTCGGGTTCTTGAGTTTCTAATTCCTCTGAAAAATGTTCAACAGTAAGGGTGAGTATAACCCAAGACCCTGATTGGTTCATCCAGTGCGGACATAATCCAGTTAACATACAATGTCACATAGATCATACATTTAGCATATTTATAACAATCAAGCATGTTGTCATCACATAATCGTATATTTAGCATATTCACAATTATAACAATCAAATATGCTGTAATGAATGCATGAGTTCAGATTTATTATGATTTATCTTTGGTTAAGTCTCATGATGCATGTGGGCCCAATAAATCAATCTATCATCATCCTTTCATTCTTTGGATTCCATCCTGCTCAAGTTATTTCTTGGGCACAACGTTTCCATTCTAAAGCGATCGGAGCTCACCAAGTCCCCTTTCTTTTATCATATGGTACGAATGAACTCACAGGTTCTCATCATTATATATATCATTTCATCTTGGGACTTGGCTCTTCACGATCATAGATACATCCCGTCATTTAGTCGAAGTACACTAGAATTGCATCGTCTCACCCGGCTATCAGGCGCGACTCTGATGCCATTGGGTTGCCGTTCCAGTTGTACTCCCAAGATTCTTCTACTGAGATCGAACGTGAATGTCCTCCAGCGTACCAGGTGTATGCTCTAGTTTTTCTTCTTCAAAATATATTTTCATGATGCGAAATGCATTATTCTTATCATTAGATCACTGGGTATCTTATGTGTTTCCAGTCTCATCATATCATTCTCAAGTTCTTTGAATTCCATCAATCATTTAAACCTTTTAAGATATTTGTTTATTAATTTTTTTTAGAAATATATCTATATATATATATATTCTTTCATAAAGAGTAAAATAATATATATCCTTTATGTAATTACGCATAATTCGGATGTTAATAATGTATAATAATAATAAAACTAATAATAATGATAACAATACTAAGTTTGACAATAAATAGAATAAGAATGATAATTATAACTTACCAATAACTTAAAAAGTGGTAAAGATTAGTTTTCGATTGAAAATTCAAGTGAAAAACACTAAAAATAGAGTTTTCCGAGTGGAACAGTGGTAAATCCGAGTGAAATGAGTATGATTCCGAGTGGAATCATTCAGAGAAGGGTTCTCCAAGCGATCTGGCTAAAAATCCGAGTGAAATTGTACTGGAAGGCTGTTTTCCGACTGAAATAAGTTATTTACCGAGTGAAAATGAACTGGAATGCTGTTTTCCGACTGAAATAAGTTATTTACCGAGTGAAAATGAACTGGAATGCTGTTTTCCGACTGAAACAGCTTAAATCTGAGTGAAATAAAGCTGAGCAGAGTTTTCTAAATGAATTTAACATATTTTCCGAGTGAAACAGAAACTGAAAATGATTTTCTTAATTAAATAACTTAAATTCTGAGTGAAATAATATAAGTTCCTAGTAAAATAAATTTAAGAAAGAGGTTTCCGAGTGGAATAAACATGAAAAAAGTTCCTGAGTAAAAATAAGATAAGTTCCGAGTGAAGCATGGGTTTACCGAGTGGAATCAATTAAATACCGAGTGACAAATAGGTTTTCCAAGTGGAAGCAACTAAATACCGAGTGACAAATAGGTTTTCCGAGTGGAAATAATTAAATACCGAGTGACAAATAGGTTTTCCAAGTGGAAACAATTAAATACCGAGTGACAAATAGGTTTTCTGAGTGGAAACAATTAAATACCGAGTGACAAATAGGTTTTTCGAGTGGAAACAATTAAATACCGAGTGAAACGCTATATCCGAATAAAAACTGTTCTTGTAAGGTATAATCCGGTTGAAACGATATAAAACCGATCAGATTAACATAAAACAGAACCTGTTATTATTAAACCACTCTTTTATTCATAATTTTTCACTGGAAATCACACGGTACCCATGATTCTTAGTATTTTTAGTCCAATACAGTACATATCATTTCACAATTCATCACTGATTATATGCATTTAATAACATATATATATATATATAAATACAAATAATAACAATTAAGGCATTTTATTCATACAATACTGAATCTGTCCTGGAAAGGTGTGGAACAAGTTCCTTAACCCTTTCCTTCACTCGGTTTTCCCACAGAGCACCCAAGAATATACCCCCTAACCTCAATGAAGTTCCTGGAGGAGAAGAAAGAGGCTCCCTTCACTGTCCTGCTTTAAATCCGAGTGAAACAGAGGGGATAGAAGTGGGAAAGAACTTGCTGGGAAAGAGAGTGATGAAGAGTGTTTGGGTCGTGTGTGTGGTGTGTGTTCTGAGGACCTTGAGCTTGTTTAAATAGGGAGGAAGTGAGTGGGAAGACAAGTGGGAGACAGCTTTTCTGAGTGGGCTGTGAGTGGATTGCTAATGGAAGGGTCACTAGGAATTAAATAAGATATATGCTGAGTCAGTGTCCATTCTGGTCGTCCACCATCCATAATGTGCACGATTGGATTTAAATATCATTAAAAGACAAAATAGAAGTCAATACGCACTTCTGTCAGTGAATACCGAGTGAAATTACACTCGGTTAACACTTCTGTCAGTGAATTCCGACTGGAATTCCCACTTCCGAGTCTCAATTGCAATTCTTCACTCGGAATTTCTTCGAAACTGACTCAGGCACTCGGTTTCTCACTCGGTACTACCTCTTCAGACCGAGTCCTCTCTTTCTTAGTGAAGCTTCACTCGGAAACCTGAGTCTTCCTCACTTTATTCACTCGGTTTAGGCCAATTTCTTCAATAAACGTTTATTTAAGCCATTACCTCTCGGACCAAGACTCACACATACTTCTCTCACTCGATTTTGGTCCAGTGGAGTATATCTCACTCGGAATTAGCTCCCTCCACCATTTCCACTCGGTTTCCTAAGTAAATTCATAGGAAACCGTTCAGAATCCTTCCCAATTGATTCCATAACGTACTTCAATCGGTAGGAAGCATCAAATCAACATAAACACGAGTGTTTATACATTCTTTCACTCGGAACACTCCAATTGGAGTAGTCTCCTTCAGAAAAGGAAGCATTTGACTCGGAACCGAGCCTTTCTAGGGTGTTTTGAGTCGGATTTTTCTCTTTCACTCAGAATTTTATTCTTTCACTCGGAATTCTTCTCTGTCACTCGGAACAGAGCCCTTTTCACTCGGTTTTTGCATAATTTCACTAATATTCCATATAAATTCTATTATTACGTGCAAAAATGACATTTTTGAGGTACTACAGACCATCAACAGGGTATATATTGACTTATTCTTGCTTACAAACCCTCCATAATTGAAATTTACAAGGATAAAATTGCTTCTAAAAAAATAGGGATGTTACATTCTCCCCTCCTTTTAGAAATTTCGTCCCAAAATTTAAAGTTAAAACAATTGAGGGTGCAATTCTCTCATTTTCTCCTCAATTTCCCAAGTAGCATCCCCATCATCTGTCTGACTCTAAACTACCTTGACCAAAGGGATTTCTTTGCCTCTTAGCTGTTTGAGACGTCGGTCAGCAATCTTAACTGGCGATGCTTCAAAGGTAAGATTTTCTTTAAGAACAAATTGATCGGGATTTAGAACATGATCAGAGCTTGGTACATATTTGCGGAGTTGAGAGACATGAAAGACATTGTGAAGGTTTGTCAGCTCGGGTGGCAGAGCAATGCAGTACGCATGAGTTCCTATCTTTTGCAGAATCTGATAGGGTCCTACGTATCTGAGGCTTAACTTCTTGGCCTTCAAAGCTCTTCCTACTCCAGTGGTAGGAGTAACTTTGAGAAATACATGGTCACCTTCTTCAAATTCTAATGGCTTCCGACGTTTGTCATAGTAACTCTTTTGTCTATCTTGCGAAGCCTTCATTGGCATTTGAATCCTCTGAACTTGTTCTGTTGTCTTATGAACAATCTCTGGTCCAATTATCGTCTTTTCACCAGTTTTATACCAACATAAAGGTGTACGACACTTTCTTCCATACAAAGCTTCATAAGGGGCCATTCCGATGCTTGCATGATAGCTGTTGTTGTAAGTGAACTCAATAAGTGGGAGATATTCTTGCCAATTTCCACCATGTTCCAAGACACAAAGACGTAACAGATCTTCAAGAGTCTTGATCGTCCTTTCCGATTGTCCGTCTATTTGTGGGTGATATGAGGAACTTAGCTTCAGACGAGTTCCTAGAGCTTGTTGCAGGCTCTTCCAAAACTGTGATGTGAAACGAGGATCTCGATCGGATACAATCGCAGTGGGAGTTCCATGTAATCGTACGATTTCCTTGATATAGATCTGGGTGAGTTTCTCTAGGGAATATTTCATATTGACAGGAATGAAGTGAGCGGTCTTTGTTAATCGATCCACGATTACCCAAATAGCATCATATCCAGCTGATGTTCTGGGAAATCCACTCACGAAGTCCATAGCAATCTCATCCCATTTCCATTCTGGAATATCCAAAGGACGAAGGGTCCCACTTGGTCGTTGTTGTTTCGCCTTTACCTTCTGACACATCAGACAAGCTGTTACGTACTCAGCGATATCCCTTTTCATTCCTTACCACCAGAATAATTTCTTCAAGTCCTTGTACATCTTGGTTGATCCTGGGTGGATACTATACTTACTTTTGTGTGCTTCATCCAGGATAGATCTCTTAAGATCTGCGTTAACTGGAATACAGAGTCTCTGTTGATACCTGATCACCCCATTTTCATCTTTACTAAACTCTGAGACTCCTTCTTTTGTCTTTTCTGCTAGATCTTGTAATTCCTGATCATTGACTTGAGCTTCTTTGATTTGTTCCAAGAAATCATTGGAAATCCTTAACATTCCAACCATAAGGCTTCCCCTTTTTGGTGTTACTGCTAGGTTCAAATCGCGAAACTGTTTAATCAGTTCTAACTCCTTTGTCATCATATATGATAGACGTAGGGCTTTTCTACTGAGTGCATCAGCCACAACATTAGCTTTTCCAGGATGATATCAGAGTTCAAAATCATAATCTTTGATAAATTCCATCCACCGACGTTGTCGCATATTCAACTCCTTCTGGTCGAATAGATACTTCAAGCTTTTGTGATCACTGAAGACTTCGAAGTATGTACCATACAAGTAGTGTCTCCAGATTTTCAAGGCAAACATAATAGCAGCTAATTCCAAGTCATGTGTGGGATAATTAACTTCATGGGTTCTTAGCTGTCTTGAAGCATAAGCAACAACCTTTCTTTCTTGCATTAGGACACATCCTAGTCCTTGTTTTGACGCATCACAGTATACTTCATATGGCTTGGCAGGATCTGGCAAAATCAAGACAGGTGCACTAGTGAGTCGTTGGCGTAACTCCGTAAAACTACTTTCGCATTTGTCAGTCCATTCGAATGGTTGATCTTTACGTGTTAGCTTAGTTAAAGGTGCTACGATTCGAGAGAAATTCTCGATGAATCGACGATAATATCTAGCCAGTCCAAGAAATTCTTGGGTTGTTCCCAATTTAGTACAGCTTCTACCTTTGTAGGATCCACAGCAATTCCTTCCTTAGAGATGACATGTCCTAAGAATTTCACTTCTGTCAACCAGAATTCACATTTTGAAAACTTGGCGTACAATTGCCTTGCACGCAAAGTGTTTAGAACAATTCGAAGATGCTCTTCGTGTTCCTCATGACTCTTGGAGTAGACGAGAATATCGTCAATGAATACAACCACGAATTTGTCCAAGTACTCATGGAAGATTCGATTCATGTATCCCATAAAGACTGCAGGTGCATTTGTAACTCCAAAGGGCATAACAAGATACTCATAGTGCCCATATCGTGTTCTGAATGCTGTTTTGGGTACATCCTCTTTCTTCACTCTGATTTGATGATAGCCTGATCGTAGATCAATCTTCGAGAAGATAGTGGCTCCTCGTAATTGGTCCATCAAATCATCAATCCTTGGAAGGGGGTAACGGTTCTTGATCGTAGCTTTATTCAACTGACGATAGTCAACACATAACCGCATACTGCCATCCTTCTTTTTGACTAGAAGAACTGGTGCTCCCCAAGGTGAGACACTGGGTCTAATCATTCCTTTCTCTAGAAGTTCTTCTAATTGCTCTTTAAGTTCGCTGAGTTCCCTGGGTGACATCCGGTAAGGAGCAATAGAGATTAGTCCCACGCCCGGTATAATATCAATGCTGAATTCGACTTCTCGCTCTGGAGGTAGTTCTAGTATATCCTCAGGGAATACTTCTGGAAATTCTTGAACAACAGGAATCTGTTCAAGTTGGGAAGTGGCCTTACTTTTAGTTTCAGTAAGGATCATGTATAGTTGGACTTCTTTTGAGATTACCTTTTCTGAGCTATCAAGGCAAGAATCTGTGACTTGATCACATTCAGATGTAGCAGACCCGTGAGAGATGGATCTATTATGACAGTCAATCAGAATATGATTGGCAGCAAGCCAATTCAACCCTAGAACAATGTCTAGATCAATCAAAGGTAAACATATCAGATCTACCTGATAAGCTTTCCCTTCGATGTTAAGAGGACATTCTAAACATATGCGAGTAGAGCAAATGGGCTTATTGGCAGCAGTTGTGACAATCATTTGATAGGGCAGAGAGGTTGTAGGAAGCTTTAAATGTTTTACACAATTCTCAGATATGAAAGAATGAGTGGCTCCAGAATCATATAATACATTTAATAGAGTACTTCCTATAAAGCATGTACCTTGCACAAGATCGTTCTCTTGTGATACTTCTGCACCATTCATGGTAAAAACTCTGGCATTTCCCCCTGGCCTTTCGGTTGAGTTATTTCCGGGCCTTCCTGGATTATTGTTCTGTCTGAAGTTGTTGCGGGGAACATTCTGTACTCTTGGGGCATTATTTGCAGGGGTATTTGTAGCAGGTCCTCTATTCCCTTGGCCTGTTGGTCGCACTACCTGTCTTTGAGTCACCTGTTGCTGGTTGTTAGTATTTTTAAACCAACAGTCAGCATCACGATGTCCAGTCCATCCATAAATTGTGCAGGCTCTACAATTTACTGCCATATGTGGTCCTCCGCAATTATAACATTTCAGGTTCCGATTGTTCCCTTGATCTTTTGGAGGATTTCGGTTCGCTGAGTAAGGTGGTTGGGAATATGGTCGATCTCCTCAAAAATCCCTTCTTTGTTGTTGGTCTGGCATCCGTCACTCGGGGCCATGACTGGACGTTCCAGGTAGTCGAAGATTAGAGGTATTTTCAAAGATGCGGCATCTGTCAACCAAAGTAGTGAATTGTGTAATTTGTTGACAACATATGGCTTGATGAATCTCATGTCGTAGCCCTGCCTTGAACTTTGCACATCTTGATGCTTCTCCCATGTGGGTATAGTAGGGACAACATTTTGCCAGCTCATCAAACTTAGCAGCGTACTCCCCAACAGTCATATTGCCTTGTTTAAGATTAAAGAATTCCTGCTCCTTTTGCCTCCTTATGTCTTCGGGAAAATATTTAGCGAGAAATTCTGTCTTAAATTGTCCCCAAGTAATGATATGCCCATCAGTAGCTAGTCTGACTCTAGCATGAGTCCACCAGTGTTCTGCTTCTCCAACCAGCATGAAGACAGCAAAAGTTACACTATTCTCATCAGAACATCGTATAGCGACAAAAATCTTTTCAAGGTGTTCAATCCATAGTTGTGCTCCATCTGGATTGAAGCCTCCCTTGAACTGCGTAGGATTGTTTCTTTGAAAATCAGCTAATCCTTGTCTGGCAGAAGCATGAGGTAACTCTTGTCTTTCTATTACCTCCATAATTCTGGTAAGAAGATTCTTCATCACGTGATTGTTATTTTGGCGTGCCATTAGGAATTTGCTGAAAGAATATCAACAAATAGATTCAGGGTATGCGTTATGTGGAGCATTCCACATAGGATATTTAGTCTTAGGAGTGTTATGGACTGTTCAATATTTCTATCAGAGTACGTGGAAACCTAATGGTCCACTCCACAAGCTTAATGAATCGACTATGCTCTGATACCACCTTTGTAACACCCTCGGTTAGATAAGACAAATCCTTCTGTAGGTTCATCCTATTTAACTGAGAGTGTTAACAGTTTTTAGAAAAAAATGAATTTTTTTTTAATAAATACGTGGCAGATCAGCGGAAGTAATATTGTATATATCACATAGTCATTCACAAACTGTAAGTAATTGTACTCTTAACAGAATGGGGCACGCAGGCACCCTTAAATATTATACAGTCATCCGGTGTTTGATTATAAATATTCTATCCTTAATGATTATTCTCGATGGGTTCAGCGTATTGCTGATCTTCATACTCGGGTTCTTGAGTTTCTAATTCCTCTGAAAAATGTTCAACAGTAAGGGTGAGTATAACCCAAGACCCTGATTGGTTCATCCGGTGCGGACATAATCCAGTTAACATACAATGTCACATAGATCATACATTTAGCATATTTATAACAATCAAGCATGTTGTCATCACATAATCGTATATTTAGCATATTCACAATTATAACAATCAAATATGCTGTAATGAATGCATGAGTTCAGATTTATTATGATTTATCTTTGGTTAAGTCTCATGATGCATGTGGGCCCAATAAATTAATCCATCATCATCCTTTCATTCTTTGGATTCCATCCTGCTCAAGTTATTTCTTGGGCACAACGTTTCCATTCTAGAGCGATCAGAGCTCACCAAGTCCCCTTTCTTTTATCATATGGTACGAATAAACTCACAGGTTCTCATCATTATATATATCATTTCATCTTGGGACTTGGCTCTTCACGATCATAGATACATCCCGTCATTTAGTCGAAGTACACTAGAATTGCATCGTCTCACCCGGCTATCAGGCGCGACTCTGATGCCATTGGGTTGCCGTTCCAGTTGTACTCCCAAGATTCTTCTACTGAGATCGAACGTGAATGTCCTCCAGCGTACCAGGTGTATGCTCTAGTTTTTCTTCTTCAAAACATATTTTCATGATGCGAAATGCATTATTCTTATCATTAGATCACTGGGTATCTTATGTGTTTCCAGTCTCATCATATCATTCTCAAGTTCTTTGAATTCCATCAATCATTTAAACCTTGTAAGATATTTGTTTATTAATTTTTTTTAGAAATATATCTATATATATATATATATATTCTTTCATAAAGAGTAAAATAATATATATCCTTTATGTAATTACGCATAATTCGGATGTTAATAATGTATAATAATAATAAAACTAATAATAATGATAACAATACTAAGTTTGACAATAAATAGAATAATAATGATAATTATAACTTACCAATAACTTAAAAAGTGGTAAAGATTAGTTTTCGATTGAAAATTCAAGTGAAAAACACTAAAAACAGAGTTTTCCGAGTGGAACAGAGGTAAATCCGAGTGAAATGAGTATGATTCCGAGTGGAATCATTCAGAGAAGGGTTCTCCAAGCGATCTGGCTAAAAATCCGAGTGAAATTATACTAGAAGGCTGTTTTCTGACTGAAATAAGTTATTTACCGAGTGAAAATGAACTGGAATGCTATTTTCCGACTGAAATGAGTTATTTACCGAGTGAAAATGAACTGGAATGCTGTTTTCCGACTGAAACAGCTTAAATCCGAGTGAAATAAAGCTGAGCAGAGTTTTCTAAATGAATTTAACATATTTTCCGAGTGAAACAGAAACTGAAAATGATTTTCTTAATTAAATAACTTAAATTCTGAGTGAAATAATATAAGTTCCTAGTGAAATAAATTTAAGAAAGAGGTTTCCGAGTGGAATAAACATGAAAAAAGTTCCTGAGTAAAAATAAGATAAGTTCCGAGTGAAGCATGGGTTTACCGAGTGGAATCAATTAAATATCGAGTGACAAATAGGTTTTCCAAGTGGAAACAACTAAATACCGAGTGACAAATAGGTTTTCCGAGTGGAAATAATTAAATACCGAGTGACAAATAGGTTTTCCAAGTGGAAACAATTAAATACCGAGTGACAAATAGGTTTTCTGAGTGGAAACAATTAAATACCGAGTGACAAATAGGTTTTTCGAGTGGAAACAATTAAATACCGAGTGAAACGCTATATCCGAATAAAAACTGTTCTTGTAAGGTATAATCCGGTTGAAACGATATAAAACCGATCAGATTAACATAAAACAGAACCTGTTATTATTAAACCCCTCTTTTATTCATAATTTTTCACTGGAAATCACACGGTACCCATGATTCTTAGTATTTTTAGTCCAATACAGTACATATCATTTCACAATTCATCACTGATTATATGCATTTAATAACATATATATATATATAAATACAAATAATAACAATTAAGGCATTTTATTCATACAATACTGAATCTGTCCTGGAAAGGTGTGGAACAAGTTCCTTAACCCTTTCCTTCACTCGGTTTTCCCATAGAGCACCCAAGAATATACCCCCTTAGTGGGAGACAGCTTTTCTGAGTGGGCTGTGAGTGGATTGCTAATGGAAGGGTCACTAGGAATTAAATAAGATATATGCTGAGTCAGTGTCCATTCTGGTCGTCCACCATCCATAATGCGCACGATTGGATTTAAATATCATTAAAAGACAAAATAGAAGTCAATACGCACTTCTGTCAGTGAATACCGAGTGAAATTACACTCGGTTAACACTTCTGTCAGTGAATTCCGACTGGAATTCCCACTTCCGAGTCTCAATTGCAATTCTTCACTCAGAATTTCTTCGAAACCGACTCAGGCACTCGGTTTCTCACTCGGTACTACCTCTTCAGACCGAGTCCTCTCTTTCTTAGTGAATCTTCACTCGGAAACCCGAGTCTTCCTCACTTTATTCACTCGGTTTAGGCCAATTTCTTCAATAAACGTTTATTTAAGCCATTACCTCTCGGACCAAGACTCACACATACTTCTCTCACTCGGTTTTGGTCCAGTGGAGTATATCTCACTCGAAATTAGCTCCCTCCACCATTTCCACTCGGTTTCCTAAGTAAATTCATAGGAAACCGTTCGGAATCCTTCCCAATTGATTCCACAACGCACTTTAATCGGTAGGAAGCATCAAATCAACATAAACACGAGTGTTTATACATTCTTTCACTCGGAACACTCCAATTGGAGTAGTCTCCTTCAGAAAAGGAAGCATTTGACTCGGAACCGAGCCTTTCTAGGGTGTTTTGAGTCGGATTTTTCTCTTTCACTCGGAATTTTATTCTTTCACTCGGAATTCTTCTCTGTCACTCGGAACAGAGCCCTTTTCACTCGGTTTTTGCATAATTTCACTAATATTCCATATAAATTCTATTATTACGTGCAAAAATGACATTTTTGAGGTACTACAGACCATCAACAAGGTATATATTGACTTATTCTTGCTTACAAACCCTCCATAATTGAAATTTACAAGGATAAAATTGCTTCTAAAAAAACAGGGATGTTACAGGTAGCACCGATAGTTCGTTACCTTGTTATTGGACAATTACCCACGGATGATCTTGAACGGCGGAAACTAAAGAAAGAAGCACCTTACTACACGCTCCTAGACGGACAACTATACCGTCGAGGAATTTCTGTTCCTTACTTAATATGTATAAACGAAAATAAGGTGCAAGCCAATTTAGAAGAAGTCCATGAAGGGCAATGTGGACACCACCCAGGGGCACGTAGTCTAATGAGAAAAATACTCAGAGCTGGGTATTGGTGGCCCACCATGAAGCATGACTCCGCCTCATATGTTCAGAAGTGCGATCAATGTCAACGATTCATAAATCTTCATCACACTCCGGCGGAAGAAATGTCATCTTCAATAACGCCTTGGCCTTTCTATCAATGGGGCATGGATATCCTAGGTCCATTCCCAACTGCGCTAGGCGGTATCAAATACTTGATAGTTGGTGTTGATTATTTCACCAAATGGATTGAAGCAGAGGCAGTGGTGCACATTACATCAGCCAGGGCTCGTAGATTCGTATACGAAAATATCATTGCACATTTCGGAGTCCTTGGACACATAGTCACTGATAATGGAACCCAATTCACAGATCGTAAGTTCACTGAACTCTTAGAAAATCTCAGCATTACGCAGATTTTCTCTTCTATGGAACATCCTCAAACCAATGGCCAAGCTGAAGTTGCCAACAGAGAAATCTTGAAAGGCCTTAAGAAACGCCTTGGTGAAGCAAAGGGAGATTGGGCAAATCAATTATGCCACGTTTTATGGGCATATCGAACAACCCCTCACTCCACCACAAATGAATCCCCATATCGGCTGACATATGGAGTCGAGGCTGTTATTCCCATTGAATTGGCAGCCCCTTCAGCTCGAATCCTCTACTTCAATGAAAAAGTCAATCAACAGAACCTCGCCCATGAGCTCGAGGTCTTGGCGGAATTGAGAGAGGAAGCCTTTGTGAGGGACCAAGCTGTTAAAGCAAAGGCCGCCAAACGGTATAACACTCGTGTTTCTGAACACCGTTTCGGAGAGGGAGATTTGGTCTTGAGAAGGGCCAATATCGGCAACAAATTTGCACACCAAGGTAAATTGGCGCCAACCTGGGAAGGTCCATACCGAGTCATCGAAGTTCTGGGCAAAGGCACATACCGCCTAGAAAACTTAGATGGCACTCTGGTCAGGAATAAATGGAACATTTTAAATTTACGCATATATTACAACTAGTTGGGTAATACGGTATGATCTCTCTCCTAACTTAAGGTTCTTCCCAAATGGGCTTTCCTTGAAAAGGTTCTGATGAGACATATCCCAACTCAGCTCTTCATGTAGTTCCATCATTAATAAAATGCCTTCCTACATTCAATCTTCATTCTAACTTTCAGTTAATTATCCATGGCAGAACTTGTTCCCATGCAGATAAGACACCCACTCCAACAATTGAAGTATAAAAGCATAACTCTTTATTCCATAGAGATCATCCAACATGCAACAAAGCTTCACAAACGGAGTCAAAAAACTCCTTGGGGGAAAAGGATTGGTGTCACAGCTATATGCTGCACCATACCGACCCTAAGGTCCAAAAAACTCCTTGGGGGGAAAGGATTGGTGTCACAGCTATATGCTGCACCATACCGACCCTAAGGTCCAAAAAACTCCTTGGGGGGAAAGGATTGGTGTCACAGCTATATGCTGCACCATACCGACCCCAAGGTCCAGCAGACATCCTGTGGAAAGAATTGGTGTCACAGCTATATGCTGCACCATACTAACTCCAAGGTCCAGCAGACTTCCTGTGGAAAGAATTGGTGTCACAGCTATATGCCAACGTCCAGCAAAATTCCTACGGAAAGGATTGGTGTCACAGCTTATGCTGCACCATACCAACCCTGGATTCAACAACTTTTACTTGATCAGGGGATACACTCTAATTCAAATTCAAAGGGATGAATGCCCCATCCAAACTCTTACTCCACCCAACTGATAATGTTTTACGGAGTACACAATCAAAAAACTCAAGCACTATCAACAAGTCTAAGTAAGCATAATACTTGTAAAAATCGTGCTTCATTGAAATTCTTAAGAGGATACTCCACCTCATTACAGAATTCTACTTCATTGAAATTCTTAAGAGGCTACTCCGCCTCATTACAGAATTTGCTTCATTGAAATTCTTAAGAGGCTACTCCGCCTCATTACAGAATTTGCTTCATTGAAATTCTTAAGAGGCTACTCCACCTCATTACAGAATTTACTTCATTGAAATTCTTAAGAGGCTACTCTGCCTCATTACAGAATTTATTTCATTGAAATTCTTAAGAGGCTACTCCGCCTCATTACAGAATTTACTTCATTGAAATTCTTAAAAGGCTACTCCGCCTCATTACAGAATTTACTTCATTGAAATTCTTAAGAGGCTACTCCACCTCATTACAGAATTTACTTCATTGAAATTCTTAAGAGGCTACTCTGCCTCATTACAGAATTTACTTCATTGAAATTCTTAAGAGGCTACTCCGCCTCATTACAGAATTTACTTCATTGAAATTCTTAAGAGGCAACTCCGCCTCATTACAGAATTTACTTCATTGAAATTCTTAAGAGGCTACTCCGCCTCATTACAAAATTTATTTCATTGAAATTCTTAAGAGGCTACTCCGCCTCATTATAGAATTTACTTCATTGAAATTCTTAAGAGGCTGCTCCGCCTCATTACAGAATTTACTCCATTAAAATTCTTAAGAGGCTACTCCGCCTCATTACAAAATTTACTTCATTGAAATTCTTAAGAGGCTACTCCGCCTCATTACAGAATTTACTTCATTGAGATTCTTAAGAGGCTACTCCGCCTCATTACAGAATTTACTTCATTGAAATTCTTAAGAGGCTACTCCGCCTCATTACAAAATTTACTTCATTGAAATTCTTAAGAGGCCACTCCGCCTCATTACTGAATTTTACTTCATTAAATTCACTAAAAGGTTATTCCGCCTCGTTACCCTTAGTCATATTTCATTAAGTCCTCAAATGATTACTCTGTCTTATTAATAGCTTTTTACAAGGCACAAATCCTACGGACTCAGACATCGTTTATATGAACAAGTATAAACTTACAGAAACTGTACTTTATTGAATATTATCAAAAATTCATAAGGGATCCAGAGCCTATCCTGGAACAAGGCAATATTATTAAAATGCAAAAAACAAAATTTGCAAAGGAACTCTGGAGCTTATCTTCAAGGCTCGGGTGGCACTCCTTCTTGGTGGGCGGAGCTAGGCTAACATTCACTGGGTTTGGACAAACTCTGTGAGGGGGGCAAGTCCACCAGAACATACTCTTTATTAGGCGCAGGAACCTGACCCCCCTGGGCAGGCACCATCAACTCACCATTGATAAACTCGTAATAAGGATGAATGCCTACAGTGTTGAGAGCAACGCCTGGGTTGCGATGACAGAGTTGGCGAATAGCCATGCTGAAAGCATCGTCAATTGCTGCCTCAGCTGCATCCAAAGCTGAATGCAACTCCTGATCAAGCCGTTTATTGGCGGCATCCGAAATGGCCTTTTCAGCTTGCAGCTTCTCAACCTGTTTTTAAAGGTTACTGTATCCAGTGGCTGCTTCATCCAACTCCGCAGCCCAGGCATTTTCAGCAAGAGTCTTACTAGTTTCAAAGGAAACCAGTCTCTGCTGAACTTCACTCACATCCTCGCCCAGTTTTTGATTCTGCTGATTCAAACCTAAAACTTGTTGTTTCAGCAGAACGTTGTCAGCCTTCACCTGGGTTAGCTCGCCCACGTCCTCGCCCAGTTTTGCATTCTGCTCTTTCAAGTCCAAAACTTGCTTTTCCAGCTGGGCCTTATCAACTTTCACCCGGGCCAACTCCTCTTCCAGCTTCTTCCTATCAGAGTCAGCAGTGTCAAGGTGTTTATCTTTAGCCTTGATCACCTCTGACAACTGTTCATTGTCATGCTCCAAGCTGTGAATTTTTTCAAAAGAATCATGATATGATTCTTGAAACATGGCAGCCTCCGCAGCCACCTCAGCAATACGGGGCACTGAAGCGAGGAAACCATCAATTTCAGTAAGATGCCACCTTGCAGCAGCAGTGGCATCTGTAACCTCCTCGAAGCCGATATCTAGGCGGAGAATGAAGTCCGGATCATGCCTCTCTGACTGGCGGGATCCCACATTTGTAAAATACAAATAAGGGTTCAGACGAGACCCCGCCAGAGGAAGAGAGACAGATCGTCTAGATGGCTCCCCTGGGACATTGATAAGGAAAGCTGTTGTTCCTCAAGCAGTCAAGCCCAGGACAGAAGTCTCAGGATGATAAGGTGGAGAACCTTGAACCCCCTCCATCTCCTCTCCCGTAACATTTTCTTCAGCCCCTCCCACAACATTTTCTTCAGGGGCGTCTTCCTGACCGCCCAATTCAGCAGTGACAGCCACAGCTGATGGCTCTAGAATCTCTTCAACTTCTGGCACAGCATCAGATGATGCTCCTTCCCCTACCTTCCCCTTGCCCTTGCTCTTCCTCTTTTGCAAAGGTTGGGGGTCCTCTTCCTCCACCTCGATAGTTTCTGGTTCTTGGCGTTTTTTAGATCGCCTTTCCACATCAACTATCGAGGGCCCTGCACCACCCTCCAACATCACTACATTGGTGGATGCAGGAAAAGGAAGAGTCCTCGTCAAAGTTGCAGCCAGATTCCTCCGAGGCTGCACATTGTTTTCCGCATCAATTTCCTGGCGACTCATACGGATTCGCTTGATACGCTTCATCCCAGGAAATTCAGCGATCTCTCCTGTAAAATAATATACATGGATACAATTAGAATTTGCAGGAAAGAACAGAGTTAATATTCAAGCAACAAGTCTTAAAGCATTACTTAAATATCCTTCAGCATCACGCCCAAGCAGCCTTCGACACAGAAACTGCTTGTGGACAGAGTTGTACTCCTTCAATGTTCGGAGTACTTCCACGGAGGTAGGTGACAGGGCACTCTCCTCAACTTCATAAGCTTGTTTGGTTAGGAGGAAGTGCTCATGAGTCCATGCCACCGGGAATTTATCAATCCCCTCCGCACTCCGCCAAAAGACGAACTTGTTCTTCTTAACAGAAACCTTTACAAAGCTCATTCTGAAATGAAGTCCTCCTTCTTTGGCGGAGTCAGCAAATGCTTTAAAATTTACAATCTTCGGCTCCGCCCGAAGAGTAACAAAACCCATGCCGTCGGTTTTTGCATTTACCCACCTCATGATGCGGTAAAAAGCAAAGAACAACGCCACAGTAGGCGTAAACTCCAAATGTTTAGCCAGCACTTCAAAGCTGCGGACTATTCCCCCTCCATTAGGGTGTAGCTGAGAGGGGGCACAATCCAGGAACCTGAGTACGCCCATCTGGAATTTATTCAACGGAAATCGTACCCCCAACTGGGTAAACAGGATATCATACATATATAAGGTACGACCATCCTGAGGGCGATGGCAAATGCGTTTAAACGTCTTTGGCGAACGAACGATAAACCTCCTCTCATATCTCTCATCCTTCCAAACAGGCACAGATAACTCCATCACCCCACCACTTGTCGTTGCATGACGTGAAGAAGCTTCTTTAACGTCCTCTTCGACCCAACAATAGGGATCAGTTTCAAGCATCTTTGTCCAATCTAACCCGTGTAACACAACATTCTGACATTCTGCCATTGTTCTTACTTGAATCTGAGGAATACCTCCTGCTACAAACGAATGTATAACATTACTAAAACACTCCACGCTGCTGTAAAATGTTGAATCCCTCCCAGTATAGAAGCCCTCATCTTCACTCTCAATATCCGAAAACATAGGATGAACAGAAAACCTAGGGCACGACTCTGACTCTTTTCCTCTCATCCTCGCTTCAACAAACACATATAAAGAAAACAGAGCTAACCCAATAGCAACAAAGACAGAAAACAGAGGAAGAAGAAAGTTACCTTAAAGTCTCTGAAGAATTGATGAAATGGCAACAACAAACGACTCGAAAGCAGCGTTCAAAAGGCAGTTTCAACACGAAAGCGCAGAGAAGAAGATGAAGCAAAAAATTTCCCCTCCTAAGAGTTTACCTATTTATAGGCATGGCTTGGGGGGAAACAAGTAAAGCCTCATTAATCTCAGAAACGCAACTACGGCCATTGGATGAATCATAATAACGTCTCATTAATTCTGGGACCGTTGGACGAATCTCAAGGCAGGCATTTTTTGGGCCGTATTTTCAAAATCCAAGGCCCATGGTAATAACCTTGAAAACGTATTCCAACTGCCATCCCACGCATTTGTGTCCCATCATTGGAATGGCAATCGTTACGAGGGCATACGTGGCAATGAGAGATTGAAGCGGCAAAACGCAGTTTCGAGGCGCTTTAATGACAGGCGTGGCAAGTAATGACAAAAACAATAAATGCATGAAAACACTTATCCATAAATTTGGAACTAGCAAACACCGCCTAAACCCATGCCTATAAAAGCTAAACATAACAGTGTTATAGCTTATTAAAGTGACTCCGCCAGTCACTATAACAAGCTAGGGGGCAGATGATCCGGTCCCAACACCGGCCCCCAAGAGCATGACTTCAATGCTTTGCCAGATCAGCATTTTGAACAGGAGAAATACGTTTCAAATCCCCTATGATTACTTCTATACGGAGTACATACCGCCAAGGCTTGTAACTCCGCCAAGGCTTGTAACTCCGCCAAGGCATGTTACTCCGCCAAAGCTTGTACACAAACATACAGCATTTCCAATGCACACTACTCCGCCAAGCCATAGGCTCAATACAGGCGGAATACTGAAATTCCCATATTGCGAAGCGAGCCCATACTTGTAACCCCGACACGAGATTGACTCTGTCTTGAGAGGTTGAAAATGGGAATCACGCTGTCACGCATTAAAGGGAATAACAAATAAAATAATAAAGCATTAACGCTTTCCAAGTAAGTGGAAACACCCACTACAGTGATGGTGCTTGTAAACGGCGCAGGGACCCACTACCTTTCCAGCATTATGCCTGAAAACAAGGAACAGGTCCTACTAATAATAGAGCACCAGTAACAGGTATATAAACCTCAGCAAAAAGGTATAGAGGGGATCCCCCCAATTCTGAACCTTACACTCATACTTGCATAATTCTCTCAGATTTGCTTTCTAAGTCTAATAGTATTCCAAAATACTGACTTGAGCGTCGGAGAATAATTGCAGGTACAACCACCAATTGTGTCAAGGCAAAGGAGGCTACTTCAGGCGGACTGCAACACCGCCATAAAGTGCACTGTACTACGCCCAACATACAAGAGCACTCCGTATTTGTATCTGTATAAGGACCTCCTCATACCAGATTTTACGTTACATGTACATTTTGAATTGTTTGACAATCATAACTTTACACCCCCTGTAAAGAACAGTTCAAATATAATAATATTTCTTTAACCATGAAAACAAAACCAAATTGAATTGGTTTTGTGAAGAAGTAAAATTTAAATTGAATTTGTATTTGAAGAAGTAAAATTTAAATTGAATTTGTATTGTGATGAAGTAGAATTCAAATTAAATTGGTATTGTGAAGAAACAAAATTTAATTTGAATTACTTATAGTAAATGAAGTATCACATTAACAAAATTTAAGAGATGTATTTAACGGCTCTCATAATGTTTTACCTACAAATTGGAAAAAAAAATATTATTATTAATGTTATTCTTTTGCCAGTAGGTAGAAGGCACTCTTGCTTTAAAATACGAGATAATGATGACTTGGGTTGCTTTCATACAGGTGCACGAGAAGCTGCATTTATAATGTGAAACATATTACATCTCATCATTATTGTAATTGAATGAATGTAATATGAGTTCCATGCATTTTTAGATGAATCTTTGTTTTTGGAATAATGTTTAAAAAATGAGATTTGATTTGATTTGTAAATTAGATATTAAGTTTCATAGATTTGATTTAGATTTATAAATTCCATCAAGTATTGTGGTATTGTAGTATGTGATTATTTTTATTTAAATTCATATGTTTGGTGAAATGTATGAGAGAAGATATTAAAATATTATAAAATAAAAACCGCAAAGAATTCTTCCACCACTTTTTTTTTTTTTTTTACGTAGACTATTGTTAATGTAGTTAAGAATCAAAACTATTAACAATTACGAGCTTAACAGAAAATCCTAATAAAAGATTAATTTTAGATAATCTTAAAAATTCCAGGAGCTAAAAATCAACCCTCTTTTCTATATGGGCTTTTTTTGGATCTGAATGTGAAAATCGACAGTAATAGGAATCACGTGATAACTTGTAAGCAGGGTCGAAAGAATTGTTCTTAAATTTTGCAGTGGAGAGGCTTTAATAGTACAAAAGGGATTATCTGCCACTGCTACGAAATTCACATTCCTCATTAGCTAACCTTCATTTTTAAGAAAAGTAATTAGAAATGCACACGTAAAGAATAATAAGCAATTCTTTAAATATGCATGCAATGCAACAACACTATCTATCTGCAGAAAGCGCTGTTACAGAGTGAGCTCGTTTTCAATATGGTTTCTGGGTCAGTTAATTCATTGCTCTAACCCTAGCTTCTACGTTTTACTAAAATATAAATAATCATATATAACTTTTTTAAATTATTTTCCATTTTAACTTTTTTGTTTTATTTGTTGATTTTTTCAGTTTATATATTAGTTTTTTTTATCCTTTTGTTATTTTTTTTAAAGGTGACTCAGCCCATTTGCTTACATTATTTTGCTTTTGTTGTTCACCTAAATTCATGATTCAGTTCGAAAAGAAAAATTGATTTTATTGAATCAAATCTTTAGATTAACTTAAGCATAAAAAAATCGAATGTCATAACATAAACTAGTTTCTAAATTACACTTCTTAATAAATATTTATTGTAATGTTTTTAAAATTTATTTTAAATCTATTTTTTAAATATTAATCATAGAAACTAATTCTAAACTAATATCGATAACAATTTTAAAGAATTTTTCGCTGAAAAATTAAATTCTAAATTAGTTTTGCCCATAAATTATTTGTAAACAGGTTTAACCAAAAAGTACAACTAATTTCGGAAAGGAAAAAAAATTGCATTGGTCATCTCAGTTACCACCACAATAATAGTTTGCATTGTTATGAAAATTGAATTTTTTGCTTGGTGATTTGTATGAATTAACAAATTAATTTTTTATTATTATCAATTTAATTATAGTTTAATTGAACCAGTTTCAGATCAACAAACGGTTTAATTTTAAAAATAAGTTTAAATCTTTTCAGGAGTTTTTATATTGGTTATTTATATAATTGATATATAAAAATATTTTTAAAAAAATAATCAATATAAAATATATTTTTATATTAATTATATAAATAACTTGTATTATCTTAAGTTATAAAAATAATTAGTATAAATGAGTTTTAGCGAATGATCTCACCAATGCAATAATTCATATTTTGCAGGGAAGAGAGGTGGAAAGATTTGTATGGCTCAGGTCTGCATCAGCTTGTAATGTTTAATTTATTTATTTCTAGATTAAAACTAAATTAAGTTAATTTTTATTTTAGGTTTCACTAACATAATAATCCATAAAGTATTTGTATTCTGTACAACAGCATTGTTGCTGCTGCTGGGAAGGGCACTGTCTAGAATAAGCTTAAAAATCTACTCCCTGTAGTCTTGCTATTTTAAAATCAAAGTAGCATTAGTAAATAATAAATTATTTAAAAATTCAATATAACTTTAACATACGATCACCAACCCTTTGTGATGTGATTTATAATTAGAATATATATTCATATAACAAAAATATATAATATTTACAATATTCTTTTTTCTTATCACACTATCTATTTTATATCACATTTCTCATTCTTTCACCCTATCTCTTTATTTATTGCACATGTACATCATCTACAAATATAACTTTTTGTTTATAATAGTAACTAGGGCATCTTGTAAAAGCTCAATCTTTGACTCTGACATAAGTGTCATTTTAACACAAATTATTTTCTTTGAATTGGCTGACATTTTATTCAGTACAACATTGAATTTTTTATTCCACTTTGGCCTATATATAAACAACATTCAATATTTCATGTTTTATAAAGTGAATTAATTAAAATTATAAAAGAGAAAAATTATCATTTAATTAAATTGTTTCATTAACTAAGTTATTTGTTTGAGTTTCTTAAATATTACGAAGAGTATATTTACTTTCTCCGTTACCTTTCATAAGTTCCTAATTTTGAAGGTATATAATTTTAGGAGAGTAATTATTATTTTGATTTTATAAAAATAGTTTTATTTTTTCAATACCCTTATTTAAAATCAAATTTCATTATTAATTATACAAATTTAAAAACATTAAATTCATAAAAGTAAATTAAAAAAATACAATAAATAGTTTTTTTTATAAAGGCTTATAAAAGGTAATACAACTTTTTTATTTTAGTGGTTTATAAAAAAATAGCGAAGGGAGTATTTTGTAAAACAATAAGCATTAATTTCTAATTTGATATATTGTATTTGAACTTGAGGGATTTTTACATATGTGAAAGTTCTTGCTACCAAAAATTATTAATCAATGATATATACAGATACACATGTTACCAACAGTTTATAATATTAGTTCTTTAGACAAAACTTGTGACTATGGTCATGAGTAAGAAGTTAAGTGCATTTGTAACTTATTAACTTAAAGTTTATTAAACAAGATATTATTTAATAAAAAATTATTTTAATAGCTTATAACATTTATGAAAAACTATTTTTAAACTTATAAACTCTGATTTTATTTTATTTTTATTCTTATTAATTTATTTTTAAAAAAATCACTCATATTTATTTTATATATATATATAATCATTTTCTAACTGAATGACTACCTTCTAATAGCCTTTATCCTCTATAACTCCCAATCACCAAATCCCATAACATTTCCTTCTTTGATTTTTGAAATATAAAAAGTCCCATCTTTTTAGAATGACATTGTTGTTCCAATAATCACTCCAAAATTGAGCCTTATCCTCCATACCAAATTTGGAAGTAATACCCTCCCCAAACCAATATTTCTTAAAAGCCCCTATCATTGATTTTTCATAAAGCTTTCTACCAAATACAACATTTATTACCCACCACCCTTACCTTCCACACTCAAAGATCTATATTTAGATTTTAGAAATTTGTGTAAGATACTCTTTCCTTTCAAGATCCCGTCCTTCTCCATTTTCCCATCTTTTTGCAAAATCCCAACCTACCCATCAATTGTAGAAAGGAAAATCTAAAAGCTTTTTTAAATCAAATTTAAAATTTAAACATGAGTTTTTATGTTTTATATATAATTTGCAATTGAAACACTTTTCAGGCTTTGCATTTGACTTGGAACCGGGACAGCTGAAGCGGGACAGAGGGCAACACGAGGAGCATGAATCATTTGGAGATGTGTGTTACCTTGCAAAACGAGGTGCTAGGAGTAGTTGGGAAGAATACTCCACCGAGAGGTTAAAGGAAACCAAGACCGCAATAGGAAACACTGTGCTACACTTGGCAGCTCGATATGGTAATGATGAACTGGTGGATATGATAGTTGAAAAATGCCCAGAGCTTCTATTCTCCCTTAACAACACTGATGAGACCCCCCTACATGTTGTTGCAAGGGGTGGTCATATCTCAACGGCTCTCAAGTTATTGCACTTTTATGCCAATCGAAAATGGAGTGAGATACATCAAGGGTGGCGGCAGAAATATGGTCTGCAGCTTACTTTTATAGATAAGATAGGTAATTTGGATAATAAGATAAATATGGATGGATTGTTGGAACTCATAAAGTTGGACAACAATCGAAGGAACAATATGTTACACGTGTTGAGATTTGAGAATTAAATTCTCTGTGTGTAATCGATTATCAAAGAGTGAAAACTCTGATTGAGTAACTTTTTAAATTTTGAGACGCCAAATGGTATGACTCTTCAAAGGTGTAATGCCAAATGGTATGACTTTTCAAAAGGTGTAATTGATTACCATTGTGTTGTAATTAATTACATGCCTTTTCAGTAAATTTAAAGAGTCTCAACTTTTTATGAAAAGTTATAACAATTCATAAATTTGTGTCCCTTTAATTCAGAAGATGTCTGATCAACATCTATATAAAGGGATCCAAGTACATTACTCAGACACAGAAATAAAACACAAATTAAATTTCTTTCATCCTTTGTTCTTGTTTTGCAACAATACAAGAGTGAGTATTGTTGTTGAATCTTCTTTGTATCTCAAAATTGGATTTCGTGATACCCACACTCTATAGGGACGAAATACTAATTTTAGGAAAGTGCTCTGCATGCCTAGAAGATCATATCAAGTCCTCTAAATTGTTGTTCATCTTTTGGTTCACCCTTGAATTTGAAAAATTGTTCCAACAATCTAAAATCAGTATTTCCAAGAAAAATGGCAACAATCCATGATATGTCTACAAATTTCCACAAATTAGACAAATTTGAAGGCGTTGGTTTTCGTAGATGGCAAAAGAAGATGCACTTCCTCCTCTCCGCCCTTAATGTGGCCTATGTTCTTAGCACTCCACAACCAAAGGAGAGAGAAAAGGAAACTTTGGAAGAACAAAGAAAGAGGCACAAGTGGGAGAATGATGATTACATATGCCGTGGTCACATTCTGAATGGCATGACCGATGCATTATTCGATGTGTATCAGTATGTAGAATCGGCCAAAGAATTGTGGGATCAACTTGAAGGCAAATACATTTCTGAAGATGCATCAAGTAAGAAATTCCTTGTTAGTAATTTTAATAATTATAAGATGAGTGATGCTAGACCTATAATGGAACAATTCCATGAAATCCAAAGAATCCTTGGAGGTTTTAGGCAACATAATATTGCTATGGATGAGACTTTTATTGTTTCTTCTATAATTGATAAATTACCACCCAATTGGAAAGATGTGAGAAATTCTTTAAAGCACAACAAGGATGATATAAGTGTTGAACAATTGGCAACACATCTTCGAATTGAAGAAGGAATCCGTCTACAAGATGGTAATAAGGACTCTAGCAATCCTAATTTGTCCACTGTTAATATGGTGGAAGATGAGAAATCAAAGGCAATACCAAAGTTCAAGAAAAGGCCCTTTAATTTCAATAAAGGAAGTAGGAACAAGAGGCCTAAATTTGGTAAGGCAAATCAATAAGCAACTTGTTGGGAATGTGGCAATTCCGGTCACATGAAAAGAGATTGTACAATCTGGAAAAGGAAAATGGCCAAGAATGGTGGAAAGCAAGGTCAAGGTACTTCTAGCCAAGACCAACCTAAGAAAGGTAATTTTGCACACATTGCACATAATTCCAATTTGAATTTTGTGGAAATGGTTTCTGAAATCTTCTGTGTGCAGACTGATGATTCTTGGTGGATCGACTCAGGAGCTTCAAGACACGTGTGTAAAGATCGGTCTCTATTCAAATCCTCGAAGGAAGGTGACAATGGAGAAGTTCTTTACATGGGAAATGATTCTATGGCTAAAGTCCTAGGTTGTGGACAAGTAGAATTATTACTTAGTTCTGGAAAATCACTTGTATTAAGAGATGTACTATATGCTCCAGAATTAAGGAGAAATTTAGTGTCTGGAGTAATCTTGAATCGATTAGGTTATAAATTGGTATTTGAAGCTGATAAGTTTGTACTATCTAAAGGTGGTGTATTTATTGGTCTAGGATATCTCTATAACAATATGTTTAAATTAAGTACAATAAATCGTGTTATTGATTCTGCTTATATTATTAATCATGATTCTTCTTTATGGCATTTTCGTCTTGGACATGTTAATTATCGAAAACTACATTCTATGTCTAAATTTGATCTGATTCCTCCATTTGATTTGAACATAGAAAAGTGTAGAACATGCATGCTAACAAAGATAACAAGAAAACCTTTTCCTAATATTGAAAGGAATTCAACTTTGCTTGAATTAGTACATAGTGATTTATGTGATTTTCATAGTACACCTTCATTAGGAAATAAGAAATATATGATAACATTCATTGATGATCATACACGCTTTTGCTATGTTTATCTTTTGTTTACTAAAAATGAAGCCTTAGAAAAGTTTAAGGTTTATAAAAATGAAGTAGAATTGCAACTTAATACTAAAATTAAAAAGTTGAGAACTGATAAAGGTGGTGAATATTATGATCCAATTTATTTTCAATCTGTGGGTATTATCCATGAAACAACTACTGCATATACACCACAACAAAATGGTATAGCAGAAAGAAAGAATAGGACTTTGGAAGAAATGGTTAATTCTATGTTGTCCTATTCTGGTCTGAGTGATGGATTTTGGGGTGAAGCCATGTTAACGGCTTGTTATATTCTAAACCGAGTTCCGATAAAAAGGAATGAGGTAACCCCGTATGAGCTTTGGTATAAAAGAAAGCCAAATTTGACTTATCTCAAAGTTTGGGGTTGTAGGGCAATTGTAAAAATACCGGAACCCAAGCGTAAGAAATTGGGTGAAAGAGGAATTGAATGCATTTTTATAGGTTATGCTGAACATAGCAAAGCCTATAGGTTCTATGTAATAGGACAAAATGATTATGTGTCACTACATTCAATCATAGAATCTAGAGATGCAATTTTTGATGAAAGGAGATTTTCTTCAATTCCTCATTCAAAGGATTTAACTCCTAATACCAATATTGAAGAATTGGATCAAAGCTTGATTGATCAAGGATCAAATGTTCAAACTCTAGATGAGAATGATGCTTCCACATCACAACCTAGAAGAAGTAAAAGGGCAAGAAAAGAAAAATCCTTTGGCCCAGATTTTCATGTGTACTTAGTTGAAGGTACAAGAGATTCTATCTTAACAAAGTTCTCATATTGTTATAATATAGAAGAAGATCCATTGACATATCAAGAGGCTATGAGGTCTCAAGATGCTGCTTTCTGGAAAGAAGCAATTAATGATGAGATGGAATCCATCATGGGAAATAACACATGGATTTTGGTTGACTTACCTCCTAAGTGTAAACCAATAGGATGTAAATGGATTTTCAAGAAGAAAATCAAAGCTGATGGAACTATTGATAAGTTTAAAGCACGTTTAGTGGCACAAGGGTTTAGACAAAAACCTGGAATCGATTATTTCGATACATATGCACCTGTGGCTAGAATCTCCACTATAAGGTTATTAATAGCACTTGCTGCTATTCATAAACTTGTGATACATCAAATGGATGTCAAGACTGCATTCTTAAATGGAGAACTAGAAGAAGAAGTGTATATGAAACAACCTGAAGGTTTTGTTATGGAAAACCAAGAACACAAGGTCTGTAAATTGATTAAATCCTTGTACGGATTGAAACAAGCGCCAAAACAATGGCACCAAAAGTTTGATGATGTTGTATTATCAAATGGTTTCAAAATAAACAATTCAGATAAGTGTGTGTATAGTAAATTTGATGACAAAGGTAATGGTGTCATAATTTGCTTGTATGTGGATGACATGCTGATTTTTGGAACAAATTTAGATCAAGTAAATTTGACCAAAATATTTCTATCATCATATTTCTCCATGAAAGATATGGGAGAAGCTGATGTCATCCTAGGTATAAAAATTAAGAGAGACAATGAGAAACTTATCCTGTCTCAATCACATTACATTGAGAAAGTTCTCAAGAAGTTCAATAACTTTGAATGCTCTCTTGTTTCAACTCCTATGGACCCAAGTTTAAAGATATTACCTAATGGTGGTAAGGCTATTTCACAATTAGAATATGCAAGGGTAATAGGATGTTTGATGTATGCAATGACAAGTACAAGGCCAGATATCGCATTTGCGGTAGGTAAACTGAGTAGATATACTAGTAACCCTAGTTTATCACATTGGCAAGCTGTACGTCGAGTACTTAAGTACTTAAAGAAAACTATTGATCATGGTTTGACATATAGTGGTTATCCTTCAGTTTTGGAAGGATATTCTGATGCAAGTTGGATTACAAACCAAGAAGATCACTCTTCTACTAGTGGTTGGGTTTTCCTCTTTGGAGGAGGAGCAATTTCTTGGTCATCCAAGAAACAAACTTGCATTACTGATTCCACTATGGCTTCAGAATTTATAGCTCTAGCTTCAGCAGGAAAGGAAGCTGAATGGCTAAGGAACCTCATGTTTGAGATACCACTGTTACAAAAACCAATATCACCTGTAGCAATACATTGTGACAATGTTGCAACTTTGGCTAAAGCTTATAGTCAAGTGTACAATGGAAAATCAAGACATATAGGTGTGAGACATAGTTATGTCCAAGGACTTATCAAGGATGGTATTATTACTGTTGATTTCGTTCGAACAAAGCTTAATTTGGCTGATGGTTTTACAAAGGCATTGGCTAAAGATTCCATCTCTAGAATGTCTATTGAAATTGGAATGGAGCCCATAATTAATCACTAGTAAGGGAATCTTAACTTAACGCTTAATATGACATTAAGTCTTAAGTTCAATAAGATTAAATCTCTTATTTGATGATTGAAAGCACAAGGGTGCTTTGGACCTGTGATGTAAGGAGGTTGAATAATTCTTAATTGATTTCTTGAATTTATGTTTTATCGCAGGAACATGTTTTACCTAAGAAATCAACCTATGTAAGTGCGAAGTTTGGCCGCTTCAAGAAGTCAAAGGGCAATGACTTTGATGCACTTATGAATAGATATGGATGCATGGCCCTATTGTGTCAAGTACAACAAGAACATGTAGTTTATCTTATATGTAGTGGTATCTTCAAGTTTTCATTATGTATTATATCGGTTCAATCGTTTCGATACCAATAAAATACGATTTCTTGGAATGTATACTCTACTAAGTGGAAGTTCAAGTCTATGTACACTTTCATTTACGTGTAAGATTGTATATATTAAATTTAAATTTGTGTGTAGTAATTATTTAATACTCTCAAATGGGGGAGGATTGTTGAGATTTGAGAATTAAATTCTCTGATAATCGATTACCATTGTGTGTAATCGATTATCAAAGAGTGAAAACTCTGATTGAGTAACTTTTTAAATTTTGAGACGCCAAATGGTATGACTCTTCAAAGGTGTAATGCCAAATGGTATGACTTTTCAAAAGGTGTAATTGATTACCATTGTGTTGTAATTAATTACATGCCTTTTCAGTAAATTTAAAGAGTCTCAACTTTTTATGAAGAGTTATAACAATTCATAAATTTGTGTCCCTTTAATTCAGAAGATGTCTGATCAACATCTATATAAAGGGATCCAAGTACATTACTCAGACACAGAAATAAAACACAAATTAAATTTCTTTCATCCTTTGTTCTTGTTTTGCAACAATACAAGAGTGAGTATTGTTGTTGAATCTTCTTTGTATCTCAAAATTGGATTTCGTGATACCCACACTCTATAGGGACGAAATACTAATTTTAGGAAAGTGCTCTGCATGCCTAGAAGATCATATCAAGTCCTCTAAATTGTTGTTCATCTTTTGGTTCACCCTTGAATTTGAAAAATTGTTCCAACAACACGAGGCCATAATGAGTGGTGAGAAGAATATTGCTATCAAGATTTTCCAACTTCTTGAAGAACACAACGAATCTTGTTATAATGATTTAGCATTAGCTTCTACAAACAAAGCAGATGAATCAGTGATCTATCTGGCAGTTCAAGCTGGCCACAAGGAAACCGTTCAGCTAATATTGAACAAGTGCGATGAGTCAACCACCCCAAGGGGGTTATCGCCCCTTGTAGCAGCAATCAAGAAGCAGGATCAAGGTACCCACCAAACTACGTCGTTTGTTTTAGTTACTCTATCTTAAATGAATTGCCTTTTAATTATTGATTTTCTCATATGATTAATATAATGATGACTGATGTAAGTACTTATTTTATTATTAAAAAAATGTTTGTGTTTAGATATGCTCAAAATCATACTTGAAAAGGGCCAGTGGATTCATTTAGAAGATGAGCATGGAAGGATTCCTCTTCATTATGCAGCATTATGGGGTTACCGTGAAGGTGTTGTTCTTTTACTTGGCAAATGTAAGACGTGCAGCAATGAAAGGGATGGATATGGATACTTACCGATTCATTTAGCATCTCAGAGAGGGCATGTGGAAGTAGTTAAGAAGCTGTTAGACTACTGCCCGGATCACACAGAGATGGTTGACAATTTTGGCCGTAACATTCTTCACATTGCAGCAAAGTATGGAAAGCATGAGGTGGTAAGCTACATCCTTAACATGGAACGTGTGGCTAAAATGAAGGAGCTAATTATATCTAGATTTTGGTCCCAAAAACCTAATAGACAGTTTGAAAAATGGGATGAAATGATAAATGAAACAGATTATTTTGGAAACACACCATTGCATCTAGCTGCACTTGGATGTCATCCCAAAGTAGTGTACGCCTTAACATGGGACAAGAGGGTGAATCTTGATGCGGTCAACGTAAGTGGTGAAACGCCTCTCGACATTGCAAACGCACTTTATTATGAATCCAAGCATGGAGATCTACATGTCACCCATCCAGAGGTAATTAAGGATAACAACTACGCATATAATATTTTGAGTGTCTTCTATAGAAAAATATTAACTAGTGCGTTAGACACTGATTAAGAAAGAAAAAATAAAAGTTTGCTCGTTTAAAAATATGTTAGAACTCATTACTCTAATTTTTAAGTTCTTTTGTTTTTCTTTCTTTAAATAATTCTCGAATACCAGTTAACATGACCTTTTCTATATGATATATACCTTTTGCATTTGACTTTATACCTATACCAGTATATCTCTTGTTTTTCTCCTTTAACACTCAAATAGAAGTATTTTCAATAATAATATTGAAACGGATCACAATGTAGTCATAGCTTTTTAGAACAAATACATTTGAATAAAGAACATGTACTAGTAAATATGAAAAAAAAACCTAATTTCTTTTGAGTTCTATTCTCATATTAATTTAAATTAGAGATATGTGTGAAACGATATTATAGTTGTATTTGGTTAGGTTATAAGTGATATACGTTAGTTTATAATTTATTTTATTAGGTTAAAAGTTAATTAAGAAAATAATACTGTTTGGTGAAAGAGTTTATTTCACTAATTTGTATATTTTTTAAAAGCTGTTTGAGTAGTTAATTATAAGCTTATCAGTTTACACTTAATTTATCTGTTAGTTTGTCAAAAAAACCTGAATATTTATTGTTTTCATATAATTTATTTCATATATTTAAGAATTATTTTAAAAAATAAAATGTAAAGGATTTTTGATATATGGCTAGCAAGACCATTTTTTTTTTATCGATGATTTAGCCGGATTTGATTAATTTCTTGTTTCAACGGTTTCCTAGATCACCATGTGGTTATATATAGAAGAGTTTATTGATTTTTCGGTCGATTTAGAATGATTTTCTGGATATTGTTTGAATCTAAAAGCCTTAATTGAACTAATCAATCATTTAAAAACTAACCTAAAATATATTTCTAGTTTATATACATATATATGGTTTACAATCTTACCTAAGATAGAAAATAAAATAGAATTCATATAGAAAATTTGGATAACTTACCTAAGAAATTCTAGTATATATATCGTATTAATTTTAAATAAAATTTTTCCTCTTTATATAAAATGGACTCGAGAAAAGCTTGATTAATTAAGTGAACCAAAATATATAGCAGATTTAGAATGTCTTTTTCTCTCTGTATCTCGATCTCTTCAATTCATACTAGAAGATTATTTCTCAGTAATTTTACATGCTCTAAGGAACAAGTGAATATGCAATATTTGCAGCGACTTTCATGGACTGCATTAAAATCTGCTGGTGCAAATGAAAGATCAAAATTTCTGCTTAGGAATCAGGAAGACAAATTCAGTAATATCATGCAGCGAAGCACCAAAATCTCTGACACGGAATTGTATTTGTATTCCAAAGCAAAGACACTTACAGTGCCTTCAACCCTTATACTCACCGCTTCAGTGGCAGCATGTTTGGCCGTGCCTGGTGAGGCGGAAGGAAAAGCCAATAACCTTGATAATCCAATGTTCCACTTTTTCATATTCTGCATCACAGTATCTTTTTTCAGCTCCATAATTTCCACTATTATCCTCTTGTCAGCACGCCTCGGATTATTGCACCTCTTGGCTTTAGCTCTTAATTTCCTGATGCCAATTCTTGGTCTTGCTCTTGTCACACTCTCTCTTGCTTTCTTAGCAGGTCTCTACACTGTTATATGCCAACTCCCTTGGCTTTCCACTGCTTTTCTTGCCATCAGTGTCCTTCTTTCTGTCATAGTTTGTTTCATGTACTTCCTTCTTTTCCTTCCCTCAGTCCTTCCTTCTCCATCATCACGTTTGCCAATTCGATACATTTCCTACTTTGCCTTTCAAACTATAGCCTGGATCTGTGAAAGAGTGCAAGTCACCGTGTGATCTGTCCCGGCCACACTCACGCATCAAATGATGTATTAATTAATAATCAGATTTGATTTGGTATTGTATTTATAATACATGAAGAATAGTGTTGGCACGGATTGTTGTATTTGATTGTAATAAAAGGTTGAAACATATATATTAGTTCAAACCTGTCTTTGTGTGTCTCTTTAGTGATCTCTCCTTTACTTGCTGGAGAGAATGACGGAAAAAATTCATATATGGGGCTGTTGCAGTAACATATTTACAAAAGTGGGGCTGTTTTTCTAAAATTAATGTGTCTGGGGCTGTTATTTATGTGTCGCACGGAGTTTATACACCACATGAATCGCACAAAGTTCATGCGACATAATGGGCAAGTGACACGTCGTGTGTCGTCTATACTTTATACGACTCCAACGTGTGTCGTCTAAACTTTATGCGACACACCTGTGTCGTCCAAATTTTATGCGACACACCATTGTTGTGTCGAAAATTGGTGCGACATCTCACGCTACTTAAGAGCCCCCCACCCCTTCCCACAGCATTTGCAATATAGTCATTCCGAAGTGTGGTTTAACATTTTCATTGTTGGTGTATTTATTTTTATTTTTAAATATTTTTCAAAATGAGTTATGTTTTTGATAATGACTCAAACTGTAATATACCCTCCGATGAGGTTCTTAGTGAATCTTACGATGATGATATGTTGTTGATGGTTGATTCTGAGAATGAAGATGATGATGATGATGATGATGAAGTTGGTGGATTAACTTCAAATGTTGGTGTATCCAACCCAATCCAGGTTCAACGAATTCAACAACAACCTTTACATAATGCTGGTAATTTTTAGTTACAAATTCAAATATTGAGAAGAATGTAAAATAATTTATCATATATATATATATATATAATTATTTTAAGTATATAACGCAATTACGCAGGTACAAGTGTGGTTCCATTTTGGAATGAAGCATCCCACTATCAAAATATTAATATGGGGCATCCGGATCAAGAAATTGAATTTGATGATGATAACTGGAGCGTGGGGGATGAGCTGTATGTTGGACTAAAGTTTGAAAGTTAAAGTGATGTGCAGAATGCATTGAAACAATGGTGTATGAAGTTACATCAAAGTTATATTGTTGCACAACTAAAAAAACCCTAAACAGCTACCTCAAATTAGCGACCACAGTTTCCCGTCGCTAATTAGCGACCGTATTAGCGACCGCAGTGCACGAAAAGGGACCAAGAAGATGTTAGCGACTCATGTAGCGACCGATAGCGGACTCGGTCGCTAAAAGTTATAAACATCGTCGCTAGTAGCGTCGCTATTTTGTAGCTCCACCTTGTTTTCCTTTCCCGCCAGGGTTTTCTATTGGCGCCAAATCGTAGCGACGGTGTACGCCGTCGCTAACACTACCCTAACTATAGCGACAGAATTTATGCGTCGCTATAGTTTGTTCTAGTGACGGAATTACTTAACCGTCGCTATGATTTGGGCATTCCCTCCATATTTTTTGTTTTAATAATGGACGGTAGCGACGGTATCAGCCTACCGTCACCGCGGTTCAGTATTTTAGTGACGGTGGATCGTGCCGTCGCTATCTTTTAATGTCTTCCCTCCATAATTTTGCTTTTTAAAAAGGAAAGTAGTGACGGTGTGGATGGTACCGTCGCTAATGAGTTTAGGTTTAGGGACGGAGCAGTTTGCCGTCGCTAATTTTTGGGAATAGCGACGGAGGTTTTTGTGCCGTCGCTAATATTGAGGGGTTTAGGGACGGAACTTGTTTCCGTCGCTAAATGTCAGTAATACTCATCCAGCACCTCCCCCCAAATCAGATGCCCTAACTTTCCCTCCCCAAATTCGTCACCCTCTGTCCCTCCTCTCCTTCGTCGTTCCGTCCCTCTCCTTCGTCGTTGGTCGGCACCCTTCCCTCCGTTCCTTCCCGAAACCGTCCCTCTCCTCCGTCGTTGTGTCTCTCCTCCGTGGTTCCCTCCCTCCCTCCCTGTGTCTCCTCCGTCGTTCCCTCCGTCCCTCCCTCTGTCGGCACCCATTCCCTGGTTCACCGGTGGCTACGCTCCCCCCTTCAAATTATTCAACCAAGTAAGTTCCCTTTTCCCTTTCCCTTTTCCCTTTTCTGATTATTGTGCTTGGTTCTGTACATTGGTTTTTCTTTCTATTGAGTGTAGTGTAATGCTTGTCTCTTTCACAGTGCCCTACCTGTGAAACTCTACATCCCTCTTTCTATTTTGCTATTTGTGTAAGGTTTTCTTTGTGTGTGTGGGGTTGGGGGGGACGTACCTGATGAAATATGATATCCTGCTTGCCTTAGCAAACGAAAGAGTAGAGTAAGAAATTGATGATTGAGATTATCTCCATTGATGATGGTGTTATTTTTTGTGAAATTGTTGTAGATTTGTTCCAGTGTTTGGTTAATTTCACTTTGAAAATGATAAGACACACCCAGACGTTGGATTGAGTCAATGAAGTTTAATGTTTGTTTGATATTTTGATTAGTTGGTGGATGAAACATCTTCTTCACTGCCTCTTTTAGTATTTGAGCTTGCTGCTTCACACTGTCATTAACTTCCTGCAAATATAGTTTTAAAATAAATATGAAAGATTTGTATAAGAAAGTTAGTTTTAAATAAGCAAATAACTTTGGATGGTTATGCACAACCAGGCCCAACGACAGCATCACGAGGGAGAGAAAAGAAGAATAGATAAAACAAAGATCCTAAATGAGAAAAGAAGAATAAAAAATTGTTTGTATATAATTATTGGATAAAGTAAGTGACGGCTATATAATTCATGGGTCACAATTTTAAAAGATGAAAATAAAAAAGATGGTCATACTTCATTTGTTTAATGGGTAGGTGACGGAAGTAACAATTCCATTTTGAGTGGGTTCCTGGATTGCAGATGCTCTCATATTACCATATTTCATTTATTTTAATGCATTTATAACTTTTTTATTGAAATAATTCAACAATTTTCATTGTTATTTGCTGCTGATTTTATAGAAACCATAGAGGATGTAAATCCGATAAGGGTTGGATTATGCATCATCGTATATAGATTTGTGATTTTATGTTGGATCAAGAAAAGAAAAAATAATAACCAACAACCTATTTGGTGCATATTTTGGCAAAAGTACCCAATTAATTCCCTTACGTGAGGTGTAATAGAAAATATACCGTAGAAGAGTTGGAAGCAAATGGAAGGAAAATGTCTCCCCAAATGCTAGGAGCATAATCCACGGATGGTCGCCGGATATCATCCAAAAGGGACATCTTTGTTATATGTGGAATAACAATGAAACACCCAAACCTTGTTGGCTTTATAGCTCACTCTTATGTATTAAAACTCTTCAACTTGAGGGGTGATGTTTTAGACATCTATTTGGGTTTTAGCAATGCCTATTTATAGTGGATCAGAATTTATTATTTTATTACTCCCAAAATCACCTTTTATCCAGCTGTTACTCCCAAATGATTTACACACTAAAAGAGACTAGTTTGATGATGGTGTAGGATTGGTGGAGACTAGAGGACGAGTCTACTAAAAATTTTTAGGAAGATTCTTGGGTTAAAGAAACTCCTTTTAGACTTAAGTTTTCAAGACTTTATAATGATTAAATTTGAAACATGAGAAAATTATCACTGGTGCATTTTAGGCTTTTAACCACGGTTCTATAACCGTGGTTGTTCCCAGCGTGATAATAGGTAGGGACTTTTGACCATGGTTCTGAACCGTGGTAAAAAACTACATATAACCATGGTTCAAAACTTTTGTGTCAACCTCCAGCTTCAAAACTCTTTCATTCAATTCTTAAAATTTTGTCTCCAAAGTCTCATTCATAATAAATTAGAAGGCCCTCTGCCCAACTTTCTAGTTTGTATGTTTTTTATAATAAATTAGAAGGCCCTCTGCCCAACAAAATAACAGGGCTTTCAAACCTAACTTCACTAGACTTAAGTAGTAACTTACTAAATGGGACAATTCCATCGTGGTGTTTATCTTTGCCATCTTTGACGCTGTTAGATCTATCATACAATCACTTCACAGGGCATCTAAGTGCAATCTCATCATACTCCTTGAAGTCTCTGAATTTGGACAGCAACAAGCTACAGGGCAATATTCCAACGTCAATTTTCAATGTCGTAAACCTTACAGAGTTGAGTCTGTCATCAAACAACTTCACTGGTCCCTTCCACTTCCCACTCTTGTCCAACCTTCAAAATCTAGTATATATTACCCTTTGTGTATAGGTTGCTGGCTTCTAGGTGGCTTTTCCATCTTGGTTGTAAAGGAACACATTTTCTTAGACTTTTATCATTTTATGGCTCATATTGGTTGTAAACAAAAGCAATTTCTAGTATCTCTTGTACTCATGTTTTCTATTTAATGAAATGCTTTTTGGCTTTTTGTAAAAATAAAAATAAAAATAGTATCAATTATCTTTCTCTAGTTTTGTCTTTCAAAATGAAATATCTGTGTTAACTATAATGGTTCTAGTTAAAAGTTTTTATCTGCGTGACACTACTACAATTTTAGAATCAATTCTCAATTCAATTTGTTGAAGTAAATTATGGTATATTTGACCAATAAAATAAGCATGTGCAACACGTTATTTGACATTAAAGTTAATCTTTTTGTAACTTAAAGATTAATGTGAACTTTTTAAAAACATCAAGGGAATAAGTTTCACTCTTGTAAACTTGAGAGAGGATTATTTATACTTGATACAAACAACAGAAAGGTAAAATGACTTTTTCCCAGACTTAAAAATGGTGTATTAGTTTTAGTTTTTAGTATTATAAATTAATTACATTATATTTTTTATCAATATTATATCATATAAAACATAATTTTATTTTAAATATAATATAATTTTTATTAAATTAATTATTTTATTAATACTAATTTAACCTGTTTCAACCAATTTGATTACTAAACCGTGAAACCTTAACTTTACCAATCGAATAACTGGTATAGTTTTTAAGACATTAACATTAAACGTTAAATGAGATGATATAATTTTATAAAAAAAAATTAATCTAATGAATATGGTCGAGGGTTCTTCATCCTATGTTGTGAAGTGTGCAATTGTGTTTGTGGTTTGTTGGAAGGGGAGCTGACATAACATCCATAATGCTCTTCCTTTCCGTCCATCATCTTCACTCTCCAAATTCATATTCTCACTTTCACATTTCCTCTTCTCTGCTTCCAAAACCCCAGCAACAACAGCCATAATCACCAACCCAATTCCCTTCCAATTCCCAAATCCAATTCTTCCGATGATGCTACCCCCATCAAAGCCCCCACCCCTCCGTGGATGAAGGGTCCTCTTCTTCTCCCATCCCACGACCTTCTTCACCTCATAACCACTATTTTTTTTATTTTTTAGGCTTAAAAACAACTTCACTGGTCCTTTCCACTTCCCACTCTTGTCCAACCTTCAAAATGTAGTATATATTACCCTTTCACAAAATAATCAATTATCTCTCAACTTCACATCCAATTTCAATTATAGTTTTCCAAGCCTATCCATTTTAAGGTTATCTTCAATGTGTTTGACTGAGTTTCCTAACTTATGAAGAAGATTCTTAGAAGTACATTTTAAGGTTATGTTCAATTTGTTTACAACCTAAGTTATCTTCAATTATAGTTGTTCACAAAATGTCATATGATATGATAGCTAAATGGAAAACACAACCTATACATCGAATCATGATGCACTGAGAAATGAAGTACATTTTTCAACAATAAATAAAAATAAAAAACTGGTACAATACAAAAAGCAAATGAGAGAATCTCCTGTGATTTTGTCTCATGGTAGAAGGTTTTCTCGAGAGGTCTATCCATTCCTATCTATGGCGTTGACTGGATGAAAACAAAGAAAGAAGAAAGGTAACATTCAAAAAGAGTACAAGAAACTTTTGGGGCATGAATGATATGAAAATTTAGTACATCATTACATTAGTTTTTGGGTCTTAACATCAAAGAAGACTCAGTGTTAAAGTCCCAAACAGAACTTTGAAATCTATAAAACTATTATGCCTCTAGGATGATCATCATATCCCCGTCTGATTAAATAGACCAAAGGAACAATTTTCATTAGTTTGGCAACTACATATGATCTGTCCCACCAGACCAGTTCAGGACTGCTACTTCGGATTTTCGCATTGATGAGTTCATTTTAATTAGTTGAACACCTTAGCATAATTCAAATGCCAGGCTAGGCATACTGAAAATAAAAGTGCCAGGAAAATAGAAGCAGAAGCAAACATAATCATGAAGTAAAAGCCTCACCTGACCAGGTTCCCAGATTAAGTAGAAGTTGCCACGACTTGAGACTGCAACAAACCTTCCATCTGGAGAGCGATTGACAGTATTGAAAGTTCCAGTGTAATAGCTGGCACCGCTAATACCACCAGAAACTGTTCTGAAGAAGCAACACAGATAGATAAACATCTTGATGTTTGAAACACACAAAATTAAAATAATAATTGCATTATTGATAATCTGAGAAGAAGACAAAATAAAATAAATCAGTTTTTGAAGCATATTATGATATAAACAAGAAGCATAACATGTTCTTGAATAGCATCATCACCAACACCCACCTATAATGAAATTCCTCTTCAAGCTAAGCTTGAACATTTCAAGTTCATTAATGCTCCACTTACTGATACCAAAGAATAACATTAATGGTACAAGTACAATCATACAATTTACATACATAGATACACACATACATGTACATTATTGGAATTGGCAAACAAACCTGTTAAGAGTAGCTGACACAGTTTCTTGAACAGCAGCCTTCCAGTTGTAACCTCTGTTAGAAGTAACATAAATTGCACCATTTGCTTCAATTGTTGCTTCCAAAGTTTTGTTAAAATTCTTTTCCAGAGGTCTGGCCATTCCATCAACCCTGGGATGAAAATTTCCAGCATGACTCTGAACTGTAGGATTTCCAATCGGCCGGGCCTCAGCCCAGATTCCTCTCCCATCAATCTTCTTAGAATAAATACCCCTGTCCTGAAGTCTTTCCTTACCATCAGGCCAAGTGCCACTACCTTTAGCAAGCAGCCTAACAGTCCCCTCATCCTTTCTGTGTTCTGAGGTGGGAAACTTTTGAGCCAATTGAGTCCCAGATCCTCCATCATTGTCCCTAATCCTCTTGTCCAACTCCAAGACGAGTTTAGAATCCTTATTCCCCTCGGGCAGATGATTGTTCTCTCTGGGATTCTCTTCATTGTTATTGGCATATTGTTTGGTAAGTTTATTGTCAGATAAAACACCTTTCTTGTCATTTGGTTTGATCTCCTTTTGGTGTAGTTTACTTGCATTGGCACCTTGACCTTGTCCTTGTTCTAAAAATCGAAAGTCACCTGCAGCGCCAAGTTTACTGATCTCTTTTTGATGCAGTTTACTTGTCCCAAAAATCCTTTGTCATCTGCAGCACCAACTTTACTGATATCTTTTGCCTGTACATAAGACTAACCGTTTCCTAAATTAAGATGGATGGCAATAGTAATCATTAATGTGGTTCATAGTGCATAGTGCATAGTGCATAGTGCACTTATAAAGTTATAACGACTTAGTCCAGCACTGCTACAACAAGCCTTACATCTCAATACACCATTCAAGGTGCCAACACTTATTCTAACTCTTCCACTGTTTGTTTTGAAAATCATTAATGCAAATAAATGTCAGTTGAAAACTAGAATTAGATTGACTTTGGGATCACTTAAATCGTTTGTTTTGAAAATCATTAATGCAAATACCATATGGAGGAACTACCATATGACTATTGGATTGGATTTTCTTTTTTAAGGCTTTTTTAAGACAGTTTTTGTTAGCTGGTGCATTAGTTTGAATGTGGTTTTTCAGTGCTAAATTACAAATGTGGCCTGCATATAGAAGGCATATTGGATCAACTGACATTGCTGTGTAATCTATAATTTGCTTTGTGTGTCTCTCTTTGTTTAGTTTCCTTGCTACTTGTAACTGTCTAACGACTTCTTGGTTTGTCATGTAGAGTAACACACATCACGCGAGGTCTCTGATCGTCTCTCTTCAGCTCCGTATTTATCGCCCACTTTTTTCCCTAGGTAATCCCTAACATTGACTTTGTCGATATATGTATGCATGTCAATTGTTGTTTGTTAGTAGAGAGCAAAGCTCATTAGGAACTGGTTTTGTGAAGTTTATAATGTGTTAGTGGAGAGCAGAGCTCATTAGGCGATGGTTTTGTGTGCTGATAACATGATTGTTAATGCATGTGTAATGTTGTTTGTTAGTGGAGAGCAGAGCTCATTAGGCATTGGTTTTGTGTGCTGATAACATGATTTATGATGCATGTGTAATGTTGTTTGTTAGTAGAGAGTACATCTCATTAGGCATTGATTTTATGTATTGATAACATGATTTGGTATTCGTAACTTTGAAGGTTGTATATAATGCGTATGATATGTTTATTTATCTATACTGGGAAGTTTTCTGTATGTTACAGGCCGTTTGTAAATTTGGGAAATGTCTAGTTTACAGGGGAGACTCTGCCAAAATTTTGGCAGACTCCCTTTCTTAGGGAACTTAAAAAATAAAACTCAACTTTAATAATGTAGGGTTTGGTCGTGTGTGTACCCTTAGATTCCCGTTCAAGTTTCAAAACAATCGGTTGATGTACCGTGTTGTGTTGGAGCTTGAATTGTCCCAGTTGGACAGTTTGGTATGAATTTGTAACCTGTAGGGCGTAACCCATCAATGTTGTATGTGGTCTATCTTGAGAAGTTGAATGAATGTTCAATTTGAAATTTCGGTTATGGTGTTTCGTATTGTCCCCAGGGTGCATGTCTGCGTGTGGTGTTTCATACCGTACGTATCTCTGTGTACTCGGGGACCAATGCGAAATGCTGCCGAAATTTCAAATGAACATTCATTCAACTCAAGATAGACCACATACAATTATGGGATGGGTTACGGATGGTTGCATATTCATCCCGAATGGGATAGGGCCCTACCAATTTGCAACATCAAAGAGATAGAGTGATTCACAACCGATAGTTAAATAACAAGTTTAAACGTGTAACGTAACAGAAATCGTGCTTGTTAGATATTATAAATGGAGGTACCGGCAAATCGGCGATGGATGTACAACCGACTAGATCGTAATCGGCGAGTGACTGAGGAGTTTATGATGGGGCTATTGGAGTTCATTCCGTTCGCTACGGCAAACACGCCTGGATTTGAAGCAACTCAGAAGATTCGTTGTCCGTGCTCAAGGTGTAAATGCATGAGTTTTGAATACGCGGATGATGTCATGTGCCACCTAACTGAGAAAGGGTTCATGGAAACATACCACTGCTGGTACAACCATGGTGAGCAGTTACCGCGTAGACCATCAGACGTAACCGTGCAACAGTCTTACTACGAGGTTATAGGAATCAGGGATACGTACAACAACATAGAACAAATGGTGATGGATCATGTTGGACCCTCCACCGGGCGTATGCTGGAACATAATGACCAAGCAGGTCATGGGGACTCTGACAATGTAGAGGAGGATCCTAATCCGGAGGTGAAGAGATTTTATGATTTGTTGGCGGCGGCTCAGACTCCATTGTGGGACGGGTGCAACAGTCACACTGAGTTATCCGCCTCCCTAGCTGCTTTAAGCCTAAAGGCAGATTATAATCTTTCTGGAGGTTGTTTTGATAGGATGGTCAATCTGATGGGTTCCACCATACCTAGTAATCACAGAATGCCAGCAAACCTGTACCGTGCTAAGAAACAAGTGGCAAACTTGGGGTTGGGTTGTGTGAAGATAGAGTGTTGTGTTGGTGGATGTATGCTGTTCAGAAATGAGTTTGCAGACGAGAGTGTCACAAAATGTCTGCATTGTAATGAGGAACGCTACAAGACCGTTACAAGGAGAGGGAAGGTAACCCGGACGGCCAGGAAGAAAATGTGGTACTTCCCTATAACACCGCGTCTTCAACGCCTGTATGCCTCATTGTCCACGGCAAAACACATGCGTTGGCATGCTCTAAACCGAACACAAGAGGGGTTTCTTTGCCATCCTTCCGACGGGAAAGCATGGAAGTGTTTGGATGAGCTATATCCGGACTTTTCTGGTGACCTGCGCAATGTAAGACTTGGCTTATGTACTGATGGGTTTAACCCGTTCGGTCAATACGGAAGGGCTTACTCTTGTTGGCCAGTCATCCTTACCCCATACAATCTGCCGCCTGATATGTGTATGAAGAGGGAGGTCATGTTTCTATCTATACTTGTTCCAGGACCCAAAAATCCAAAGGCGAACATAGACGTGTTTTTGCAACCGTTGGTTGAAGAGTTATCACAGTTATGGGATGTCGGGGTAATGACATACGATGCGTCTTTGAAGAACAACTTTATGATGCGTGCTGTTTTGATGTGGACTATTAACGACTTCCCGGCCTATGGTATGCTTTCTGGATGGTCCACGTCTGGGAAGCTTGCTTGCCCTGTATGCATGGAACATACCGGGGGGGAATCACTCCCTGTTAGTGGCAAAACAAGTTTCTTTGACTGTCATAGAAAGTTTCTACCGTTGGATCACCCGTTTAGGAGGAACAAAACTGCTTTTAAGAAGAACAAGGTTGTTAATGAACCTCCACCCCGTAGGTTATCTGGTGCACGGGTTTGGCAGAGGGTCGAAGAGTATCCTTACATCTGGGACAAGAGTGTTAAGGAGTTTGCGGGTTACGGTAAGGAACACCACTGGGTGAAGCAGAGTGTGTTGTGGGATTTGCCATATTGGAAAGATTTGTTGTTAAGACACAACATTAATGTCATGCACACTGAACGTAACGTTTTCATGAATATTTTTGACACTGTTATGGACATCAAAGGGAGAACAAAGGACAACGAGAGGAGTCGTCTAGACCTTCCGATTTGGTGTTCCAGGAAGGAGTTGGAGTTGAGGGATGGGGGACGTGGTAGAATGTTTAAACCCCATGCAAAATATGCTTTAACTAGACCACAACAGATTGCTGTGTGTATTTGGATGAATGGGTTGACCCTGCCGGACGGATTCGCTTCTAACTTGAGTAGATGTGTTGACGTGAAGGAGGGCAGGGTGTTTGGCATGAAAAGTCATGATTGCCATGTGTTTATGCAACAACTACTCCCGTACGCGTTTCATGCCTTACCGAAGCCTATTTGGAAACCGTTAGTGGAGTTGAGTCACTTCTTTAAGGAGTTGACGGCTACTTCGTTGAGTGTGGAGAAACTTGTGAAGATGGAAGAAACTATCCCGGTATTGATTTGTAAGTTGGAGCAGATTTTCCCACCAAGTTTTTTTGACTCCATGGAGCATTTGCCTATCCATCTACCGTACGAGGCCTTGGTTGGTGGCCCAGTGCAGTATCGTTGGATGTATCCATTCGAAAGGTGAATGCTTGGTGAACTTTTTAATTTACTTGGAAATCGTGCTTATAAAAGTATTTTCTAACTTAACACCATCTTGTTAATGATGTTGAAGATTCTTACGCTCTTTAAAAGATAAAGTGTCGAACAAAGCCTGCGTTGAAGCTTCAATTTGTGAGGCATACTTAGTCGAAGAAATGACAACCTTTGCTTCTTTCTATTTTCCAACGGAGATAGAAACTAGAATGAGTAGAATTCCCCGCAATCTTGGGGTAGCCAGCCGCACAGGGTTTGATGAACAAACGTCGATTTTCAACTATCCTGGTCACCCGGGGGGCAGGCTCACAAAATGTTACATTGATGAGAAAGATCGAAAGGCGGCTCACTTGTACATTCTTCTCAATTGCCCAGAAGTGGAACCCTTTATTGAGTAAGTCATAGAAGTTATATTATACATTCTTAACGTAGCTTTTATATTAAACTTATTTGTTTCTTTCAATAGCTTATACACAGATATGCTAAAACTTGAGCAAAATGATTTAACTGATGACCAAATTCATAGTGAGGTGTCATCCAAGTTCGTTGGTTGGTTCGCGCAACATGTAAGACCCGTATACCAAGTGTTTTTAAGCCTATTTGCTTCTAACTCCCGTCAATATGGTAACAATGACCTACTTCTTATGTTGTACATAGATACAAGACCCTAACAACCATATTGAAGATTCTTTACTCCAAGCCCTTTCTTGGGGGCCGGTGAAGACTGTTAAAAAATGGCTTATTTACTACGTAAATGGCTACAAGTTTAATATTCTTCAATGGAGTGAAGGGATGCGCACCCATAACTACGGGGTTTGTGTTAAAGGCACCGCCGGTCAGTTGGAGGAAGACTTTTATGGAGTGCTGACGGAGATTGTTGAAGTTTCGTTCTCTGGACGACTAAGAAGAGATATTGTTCTATTCAAATGTGATTGGTTCGACAACACAATCGGTGTTGGAACAAAGGTTGACAACAACTACGGCTTAGTTGAGGTCAAGAAGAATGGTAGATATAAAGGGTTTGATCCCATCATTTTTACCCAACAAGCTGAGCAGGTTTATTACACCGACTTCCCGGGAGGACATCGGGACTGGTATGCAGTAATCAAGGCCAAGGCCCGAAGTCAGATCACTGACAATGTCTCCGAGGAGGTCGATGACGCTTATCAGCTTGCACCACACGAGCTCAACGATGCCAATTTGTTGTTCAACATTGATCCAGTTATAATGGATGAGACACTCGCCACTACGGGGGGTGAACATATTGACAAAGACCTTGTCTCTCGATCAAAACGGTCTAGGGCTGATTTGGATACTGATGAACTTGTTCAAACAGATAACTACAGTGACACTGAAACTGAGGGGGAATTTGAAACTAAAACAGACACAAAGTATGTAGTCGTTAAACAAAATGTTATATAGGTTTATATATATCCTGAGACTAACCTTTCTTTTCATGATTTTATCCACAGATGACGGGACGTCGACTGCCCTTCAGTAGGGGTGGTGGGTCCAAGACCCCGACATCCCGGCAGGGGACTCCCACCCCAGGACAGCAGACTACTCCATCACCACTACAGCAGAGCACTCCATCACCACCACCACCACCACCAGAGCAGACCACTCCACCACCACCACCACCACCACCACTGCAGACCACCCCATCACCCCGACTGACCACCCCAGAGTAGAGTCCTGGAGCTGGTGGCTCGGAGGACCATGGCCATCAGGCGACCCCACCTCCGGCATCCCCTCTGCCCATGTTAGTACCCGTGCCGGCCGGAGACGAGTAAGTGACTAAACCTCAAATACTTTTATGTTATTTGTATGATACTTTATATTAAACTTTAGTGGAAAGACTTGTTGGTTTATTGGATGTTACTTTAATTAGTACTTGTATAGATTGAATTGTACTGGGCACTCTTCTGTTTGTAACAGGGTAACTGTTTAAACTTGGAAATGTTACATTTACAGGGGAGACTCTGCCGAAATTTTGGGGGTCTCCCTAGATTGTGTGTTGTTTTACTCCTCACATAATTGTTGTCATTACAGCTTTGTTGATAGTAGTCGCACTACCAAAGCGATTACTAAGGTTTTGAAGGCCCAGTGGGATGGTCCATATATATCTTGGACAGATGCTGGGAAGGTTGTGCAAGATAGGTGGTTTGACACCTTCTCGGTAAGTTCCTAGCTCATTTGTTGTGACTTGATTTGTAAAATAGACCTGTTATTAATTTTGATTTCTCATTTCATTTTACAGCATGATTACCAGTAGGCGGAGGGTATGATTGATGAGATTAGGAAGGTCTTTGCCACAAAGACCTCCAAAATCATCAAGAGTACCCTTTGGAAGGTGAGGGACAAGGGTGAGCGCCCTCGTTGGATCCCGGAGGACCATTGGGACGGGATGGTCCAGAAGTGGGGCGGGGTCCCGTTCCAGCAGGCGAGTGCTCGGAACAGGGCCAACAGATCCGCCGATGCTGCAGCCTCGGTTTACACTGGGGGTAGCATTTCAACCCTCGAGCACAAGAAAAGATTTGTAAGTATATTTATGTTAAACATTTCTATTATCATTCGTCTTACATGTTTACAAATAATAATCTCAATGTTTTTTGTCCACCACAGGAGCAGAGGGAGCACCGGGAGCCTTCTTTGTTTGAGGTCATGCAAATGACCAAGAAGAACAAAGCCGGTGCATGGGTAAACCAGAAGACTACGGATCTAGCGGTATTTACTTTTAACTGACACATGCTTATAATTTACAAATCAGCTTATTAATCCTATCGTTGTTTTTGAATTTACAGGAGGCGTATCAGGCCAGGAGGGCTGAGAAGGAGGCGGACCTGGTGGCTTCCACTCCTGAAGGGGAGGTTCCTCCCACCCTCTCTTGTTCTGACGACAACGCCATCTATATGGAGGCTGTTGGCGGTGTGAACAAGAAAGGGAGGGTATTTGGATTGGATGGCGTCGGCACGCAGCTGGTGAAAAAGGGGAAGACCCCTTCCTCTTCGTCTTCCTCTGGTCTTCCGACTGAGGTCGTTCAGGTAATTCAAAACCTGAACGATGAGCTACAGGAGGAGCGACGTCAGAGGCAGTTGCTATTGGAGCGGGCCGAGGCGGACCGACAGAAGGCCGAGGCGGACCGACAGCGGGCCGAGGAGCAGCACGCCGAGACTCGTCGGCAACTTGCTCAGCAGCAGGAGCTACTAATGCAGTTGATGGCGAGGCTACCTCCCCCCACTTCCCAGGCGCCCCCACCACCACCCCAGGATCCCCCACCACCATGATTGTATTTCTTTCATTTATACACATTGTATATTTGATTTTTAGTTATGTTATATTTTCATTCAGTATTTATTTTGTCATTTTTTATTTATTATGTTAATATTTATTGGTAATTACATTCAAATCACAAAGCCTTATTCTACCTATCATTAATAATTCAACCTATTTGATAAATTAATTTAATCTATTATTTTGTTTTTAATAATAATTTATTATTTTTAAAAAATTATTTTATTTTAATTATAAAATTTTATCAGCCAATACAAAATATTAAGATATTTTTAAAGTTAAATTAACAAAACCAGTGAATATTGAACCAATTTTAAAAAAATTTCAAAATTCCCGTTAGCGACGGCATAGGACCGTCGCTGAATTATCAACTCTAGCGACGGACGTTGACGTCGCTGAATCACAACCAGTAGCGACGGACGTTGTGGTCGCTACATCACAACATCTAGCGACGGACGTTGTGGTCGCTACATCACAACATATAGCGACGGAATTATGTAGTCGCTGTATTGTTAACACTAGCGACGGACGTTGTCGTCGCTGTATTATTAATAACAGCGACGGCGTAGGTGGTCGCTGGTGTTTGTTATTAGCGACGGCAGATGGTGGTCGCTGGTGTCTGTTATTAGCGACGGGGTTTTGAGGTCGCTGTAAGGCAACACTTAGCGACGGCTGGAGTTATTGGGGCAGAGACGATTTTAGCGACGGCATTGGGCCGTCAATATATTAGCGACGGAGGGTATGTGATCGCTGATGTGTTTTCGACGAGGGTTTTAGCGACGTCCTATTTCCCGTCTGAGATACCGTCGCTAATGGTCTTAGCGACGGCCATCCCTTGGATTAGCGACCAATTTCTTCCGTCGCTATTTGTTGTTTTTTTAGTGGTGTTGTGGAATCAAAGCCTACGAAATTTGTGGTTAAGTGTCCTAATCAAGTTAGCGGGTGTAGTTGGAGAATGCGTTCGATCTTGTCAAAAAGAGCGCATAAATGGCTAATATCACAGTATGAGGGGCCACACACTTGTGTCAACTGTTTCTTATCATAGGATCATAAGAAACTGGATGTCTAGCTTATTTGTACCTTAATTTTAGGTAAAGTTACATTAATTTGCTCATGATAATTATTCTTTTGTTTATGTTTTTTATACATTTGATAGGCATGGTAAAGAAGGAGCCCTCGGTGCCAATATCCTTAATCCAAGAAAGAGTGAAAGGCGAGTACGGATTCACAGTATCATATCAGAAGGCATGGAGAGCCAAGCAAAAGGCAATAGTAAAAGTGTGGGGAGATTGGAAGGAGTCCTACGCTTTTCTTCCTCGATGGTTAAACCATATGAAACAGGTTGTACTAGGTTCTGTAAGTGTGTTACAAACAAGGCGCATTGTGGTTGGAAATCAAGTCCATGAGAGGCATCGTAAATTTCATCGGGTGTTTTGGACATTCCAGGCTTGCTGTGATGCCTTTAAATTCTGTAAGCCAATTATATAGGTTGATGGAACCTACTTGTATGGAAAATATAAGGGTACACTGTTAGTTGCGACAACTCAAGATGGAAACAGTGTCGTGTTGCCGTTAGCATTTGCTATCGTGGCTGGTGAAACCTTGGAGGATTGGAGTTAGTTTCTATCAAACTTGAGGTTGTATGTGACCCAACAAACTGGAATTTGTATTATCTCATATCGACATAGAAGTATTCTTAGTGCAATCCGAGATTCGGGTTCTGTATGGACACCACCCGCTGCTTACCACAAGTACTGTATTCGTCATATAGCCAATAACTTCAACCAAAAGTTTAAATCAAGAGCTGAAGAAGAACTTGATCAAATTGGGTAAATTTCGAACCAATTGTGTTATAAGCATACATTATCAAAAGTTTTATATACCTAATGATTGTATTTTGACAGGGTATAATCCAAGCAAGCATTCTTTTGATCGACAATATGAAAAATTTCATGCGGTTGGCCCAGAGATTGCAAGATGGATGGATTCCATCCCAAAGGAAATGTGGTCACTCGCATATGATGACAATGGTGCTAGGTTTGGGCATATGACAACAAACCTTTCAGAATGTGTGAATAAAGTCTTCAAAGGGGCTCGTAACTTACCGATCACAGCCTTAGTTAAGTTTACATATTCTCGGTTAGTGGAGTACTTTGTTAATCGTGGTGGACGTGTGGTGGCTGAAATGGCCACTGGTCAGATATACTGTACGAAGGTACTCAAGAAGTTGGCTCTTTATCAAGCACAAGCCTGTTCTATTGATGTCAAAAGATTCAATGCGGAATCCACATTGTTTGAAGTTGAGGAGAGATTTAACCCTACAACCCAAAAGGGTGGATTTGTGTGGGCTCTGAATCTTACAGAGCGATGGTGTCATTGCGGGAGATTCCAAGCATTTAAGTACGCATGTATGCATGTCATCGTTGCATGTAATGCAGTAAATCTTAATTTTTTCCAGTATGTCCATGAATGCTACACGTTGCGCAATGTTGCTCAAGCTTATGCAGGACAATGGTTTCCTATCGGTAGTGATGACTTAATTCCTGAACTATAAGAAACACACATAGTAGTTCCTGATGATGATATGTTGCGCGCAAAGGGACGCCCTAAGGCATCACGGATAAGGAACGAGATGGATTGGGTAGAATCTGAGTCCTTATATAGATGTACTCTCTGTCGACAAACCGGTCATAAATGCTCAACATGCCCTAATGCTATTGGAAGTGGTTCTGGTTGTTGTTCTGTTTCTGGTCGAGGGACCCATGGGTGACAACAAATTCCTTAATGTAATACACTTGTTGTTTGAGACATGTATATTAAATGACTCCCTAAATTATTGAAGTTTTATATTAAAGTCTGAAATCAAAACATGCGTATTAAATTTAAACAAACAATTACACATATGAACTTCAAAAGATATTTCTAATGACGACCTCGCTCCTCAGGAGGAGATAATATGCAGGGTCTGCCAATACCACGGTTATGCCTGGGTAGGTTACGACGAATATGGTCAACGTGGTCTTCTATATCTTCCTCAGCCATGTTTAAATCAAAAGCCATCGGTTGTAATCCAGATGAACACCCAATGTCAGTATCCCATTGTGGTCGGGATGGACCAGGTGGGGTCATAACGAAAGGGACATAAGGGGTTGGGGTCACGTATGGTGGCCCGGGGATGTAAGGTGAGTCTGACGGACCAGCCTGATGTTCCCCTTGGAAACCACCGCCTATGTCCCTCATAAAGCTTGATCCATCTGCTGCAAACATCTGGGCATTAAGATACTCATTGGTGTGTAATGGATTATGCTGTGAAGGTTGGGACGGATACATATATGTCGGATATGGTGACGGAGGAGGAGGCTGAGATGGCACAAAATATTCACCAGCTTCTCTGTTGGGCATCTGTCCAATGTTATAGTCTTCATTTGGCTCCCTAAGTCTCCGTCTCTGTAACCCAGCCCACTCAACTCGTGACCCAGGCATGGCTACGTTGACTTCAATGTTTGGTGCAGCCTCCGTTGGTATGAGAGCATGCACTTTTGCCTCCACAATCCTATCCTCCTCATTCATTGAAATCAAGATGTTCTCTGTCTCATGTCGGATGGTTTCCATTGCAAAAGCAAGGGGTGTCTCTGTGTTTTCTGGTGAAGACAGGTACTGAATTATCTCAACGCTATCCATTTGTAAAACATAATTGTTTGTACAAAAAATTTATGTTAATAACTGAAAACATTGTCATACCAAATATGAAACCGTTAGCATAAGGAACATTAAACCCTTGCTGTGTACCCTCTCGCAGCCCCTTGCCGTGTGACCCACCTACGATTACGTATTTTGTACCACCTAAAATATTCATGGTTTGCTGACATATCCCCTAGGAGGGGCTGTCCGGCACAAGTGTGTCTCTCTCTACCATTCCAAAGCTGCAATAAAGGTTCCATCACCGTAGCCCAGTTTTCATCAGCTTTACCCTTCAATGTGATTGCATGTAAGTCTTCAGGTTGAGATGGTGCACTAGGTATATGTTGTTCCATGCCAAACTACCGCATTACTCTGTCCGGTTGATGCCACTCAGCTATCTGAAAACACAACAGTGGAACAACTGAACGCCAAGCGCCTTGCCCACGTAAGCAAATTTCAGGAAGTCCAACAATCGCCTGGCCAGAATACGGTTGCCATATAAACTACAACACAAGAAAAAGTTAATTATCACAACATACATTGAATTTAAACAAATTTGTAATCTTAAAAAAAACAACACCATTTACCTAATTTTTCTTTAACTTGTCTAATTGTGTCCTGTAATAGCCTAAACTATACATGGTATATTTGTTCCCTGTTGGGTGTATCCATCTACCCCCGTAAGGGGTATCGGCATTCAGCTCGCTAGGTTCGGTAGAGGCAAGGTGTCGCATCCGCTCCCAAGCCCACACCTGCACTAACAATGTCAGCCCACAAATATCCTTTTGTGCATAGTCGGTGGCTGTACAAAGCTGTCTATATAGATAGCCAAGGGCAGAAGCTCCCCATGCATAACCACCACATAGGTCGAGATTCTCAAGCATCTGTAAGTATCTGAGAGGGACCCGACTAGATGACTGGTCAGAAAATATACATCCACCAATCAAACGTAAAATATAAGCCCGGGCAAATCGTTCAATAGTCACATCATCATCAACATGGTCAGCAATATCTATAAAATTCTCTTGCAACCATGTCATCTTGAGACTTTGTCCATGCAATACATTGCGAGGGGGGTGCCTGCCTAGTTGTGCCTCAACATAGTCTTACCAGTCACGTGAACCTGATATCGCAACAACAGTAATTCCATCAATGTTTAGTCCAAGAAGGATAGCGATGTCCTGGAGAGTAATTGTACATTCTCCAATCGGAAGATGGAATGTATGTGTCTCCGGTCTCCATCTCTCAACCATAGCAGTAATAAACTCTCCAGATACCGGTAAGTGTGCAACCTTAGCAAAATGATAAAAACCTGCCCTACGTAAATGTGGTATGATTTGTTCTGGTATTTGATCACTTCTCAACCGGAGTGCTTTCCTAACCTTAAGAAATGATCGGGTCTCTGGTTCCAAACATGTGTTGAGACATGTTTCTCCTGTAATGTTAACAACTCGGGGTTCAATGGGCCTGGATTAATAATCCCCTATTCTGCCATACTGCATTCAAAATCATATGTCGAAATTATATCAAAAATATTATCTAACAAAACATTTAAAGAAAATGTAATTAAATTTTAACTACTAAACAATAATGCTAAACATAAAACAAAATAACATAAATACTAAATAATAAAAAAAATTAATTATACTACAAAATATTATCTACTCAAAAATAATAAACATAATGTTCATTCTATAAATAATGTTAAGCATAAAAAAATAACATAAATTCCTAAACATTAAAAAATATCAACATTATAAAATATTCACTAATTCAAACAAATTATTCATAATTAATTTTTAAAAGAAGCAAAAACAAAACCCACGGTTCTTCCTAGTCTAATTAAAAAAATTAAAAACTTTCCTACTTTATTTATATTTTACATTACTATAACCTTAAAGTCCTCCTTAAGTTTAAATATTCTCTTTTACTAGTATGAACAAGCCGATTAATTTTTTTACATTAAATGTTGATTACTTAATTTAAAAAAATATACTTTAATAATTCTATTATTTAAGAAAAACATATTTATCTATAAAAATATGTTACACTACTAAAAAAACCCTAAACAGCTACCTCAAGTTAGCGACCACCAAAATCCCGTCGCTATTCAGCGACCGATTTAGCGACCCCTCATACGAAAAGGTACAAAAAATGGTTAGCGACTATATTAGCGACCAAACAGCAAACCCGTAGCTAAAAATTTGCAAATACCGTCGCTAGTACGGTCGCTATAATTTCAGCTCCTCCCTTTTTTGGTTTCCCTCCATGATTTTTGATGGCGCCAAATCTTAGCGACGGCACGCGCCGTCACTATATTTACCTCCAACTATAGCGACGGCGCTTTAGCGTCGCTATGTATTGTACTTGTGACGGGAGTAGTTAGTCGTCGGTAGTGTACTGGGTATTAGTGACGGATTAGTCATTCCGTCGCTAATCTTTCGACGGTCTACCTCGCCGTCGCCAGTATTCTGAGAATTTTGTGATGGAGGTCTTAGTCGTCGCTATTATTTTTATTTTAAAGAGGGGAATGTAGCGACAGTCATCTGACACCGTTGCTAATATCAGGGGATTAGTGACGGAAGACTTAGGCGTCGCTAATGTTTTGGCCTTCCCTCCATTTTTGGTTTAAGTAGGGGAATATAGCGACGGTGGTATGATACGGTCGCTAATATCAGGGGAGTAGTGACGGAAATGCTGTACCGTCGCTAAGGGTTTTAATTGTAGTGACGTTGTTAGCGATGGTGAATACTGCCGTCGCTAATCTTTTAATCTATCTCGACAGCAATTCTTTTCCCTGTCATTTGCCCTAACAGAAAGTTCCCTCCCTCCCTCATCTGTCTCCCTCCCTCAGACACCGACAATCTCCCCCTCCCTCCGTATCCCTCGTCATGTCCGAGTCCCCCGTCCGAAGGTCCGAACCACCGTCTCCCGCCCTTTTTGAACCTCCGTTGGAACCTTCATTGGAACCTCCACTGGAAGAAGACTACTTGAGGCTCCCTTCCCTCCATTGCAGGTAACGTTCCACTACCCTTCCCTCCATTTCTCGTTTTATGGGTTTCTGGCCTTTATTTTTGGTATCTGGGTGAGGTGGGTGAGGAAGGGGGTTACGGGAAGGATGTTTGGGTTAGGCCGTGGGGTTGGTTAGGTGGGTGAGGTGGGTGAGGAGGGGTTACGGGTAGTGGGTGTGGAGACGGGTTATGGGTTGGGGTTGGTTAGGCCGTGGGGAGAGTGTTTCATCAGAGGTTGGCGGTGGGTGTTGAGGGGTTTTGGGTTGGGAGATGGGTGAAAGGTGGTATGTATGGGGAGGGTGGTGGGTTTAGGTATGGGGAAGGGTTAATCGGTTTAAGGTTGGTGAGGTTGTGGGGAGGGGGTTTCAGGTGGTGATTTTCCTATGGTTGTCTTTTACTCTTTTAATAAACTCTTATGGTTGTCTTTTACTCTTTTAGTTTGTATGCAATAATTATACACTCCACACATATTTTTTTAATTATAATCTGCTTGGCAAAGTTTTGATGTTGATTTTCCTAGTTAATGAGCCATCCTGTTAGAAGTTTTTGAACAATGCAAGGTTGTGTCATATATGTGGACAAGTTTGATTGTTTTCTCGTTTGAGGTTTGCACTTGAATGATGGCTTGCTGCATCAAATATGATTTGTTGTACTGGTGTTTTTGATACTTGTTTTTTGTTATGTGAGCAAGACTTCATGAACACTTTCTCCTGTTTCAAATTGGAGGTGTTTTGTGGTTTATGGTACTTGAATCATAGAAGGTTTAACATTAAGATGTTAAGTCAGAACTAAGCACAATGATGCTGATCCTTATTTGGGTCCATCTATTTAAGGCTTACTACTACTTCCTGTGAATCCCTAGTGTATAAAAACTTAGCTACTTCACTTAATGAATTTCATCTCTGATTTCTTTTGTGATGTAACAAGTTATACTTGGTTCTTTAAAAAAATGAAAAAGAAAAAGAAAACTCAGTGGATAACTTGATATCCATTTTATTAGACTTAATGCTTCTAGCTGATGAAAGAATTTCAGTTGTTTCCCTATATTGAAATATAAGTATCTTCCACTCATATGACTCCTAAGGCAACCTCCTGATTCAATGATATATACAATTCTATGTGATTTGTACATGGTGTTTGTGTTTGTATATTTGGTTGTTCCGGTTATGATGAATTTATTTGGCTTATTTTGTCAAATGTTTTTTGCCATCAATCAATGAATTGACTGTTCAACAAATACTTTTCTTTTAATTCATTTTCTTGGAAATAAAATTGTTATGTAATTAAATGTTCTAATGTAAAACAGAATGCATTATTCACATTTATAAATTATATGCATTTCAGTCTGCTGTATACAAGTCTTGTATCAAGCAAGTTTTCTTGGTAATTAAATTATGTCAATATTTATTGGTAATTAAATTCAAATCAAAAAGCCTTATTGTACCTATCATTAATAATTCAACCTATTTAAATTTAATTATAAAATTTTATCAGCCAATACAAAATACAAAATATTAATACATTTTTAAAGTTAAATTAACAAAACCAGTCAATATAAAACCAATTTTAAAAATTTTAAAAATTCCACTTAGCGACGGTGACCGCCGGTCGCTATTAGAAATAAACAGCGACGGATAGCAGACGGTCGCTATATGACTATCCAGTAGCGACGGATACGGTGGTCGCTGTATGGATAACCACTAGTGACGGTAGAATCAGGTCGCTGTATGACTAACCACAGCGACGTCAGTCACTGTCGCTACTAGGACGGGTAGTGACGTCGCTGTATGACTGACTACAGTGACGGGGAGATGAGGTCGCTCTGTGGCCACAGTTAGCGACGGCTGCAGTCAGTGAAGCAGAGACCATGTTAGCGACGGCAGTACGCCGTCGGTATTTTAGCGACGTCCATTTTATGGTCGCTGATCCATTTTCGACGAGGGTTTTAGCGACGGATGTTTTCCCGTCTAAAATGCCGTCGCTAAGGTATGTAGCGACGGTCTTGACACGGATTAGCGACCAAGTTTGTCCGTCGCTAAAACGTGTTTTTTTAGTAGTGTTATACATATTTATTCTTACTTAAACAAATCATAAATAATTGTTATCTAATTAGTAAAAATTTATAAGTATATTGGCTAACAAATTTTAAATATTAACAATAACGTTAAAATAATGTTACTCCTAAATAATAATGTTAAACCCTAAACAAAATAACATAATACCTAAACATAAAAGAATAACATCTCCTACAAGCAAAACATAAACGTTAACCATAAAAAAATATCATATTTAAATTAAATTTTACTAGACATAAACATTAAACTAAACCAACAAAAATTAAACATTAACATAATGTTCATTATACGCACATGAAACATAAAATGTAAAAGGTTATATGAATTTTACCACTAACAAAACTAACAGGAATATCACAAATGGAAATATTTTTTGTCTGTTCATAGCATAACAACAGCAAATATATATATATAATTTGAATAGCATACCTTTAAAGCTTTAACAAAATATATCAAATATTTGAATGGGACCACTTTGTCACTTCTTAAAATAATGAGAGCTTCCTTCTAACACCCTTTCTTCTTCACTCTAAAATCACAACAAAAAATGCAGAAAGCTTTCTTTAGTGGACAATGGAGGCTTGTGGGCAAAGATGGAGACATGGGTTTATTTTAAACCCTCAAAATGGTTCAACGGAGCAGACCTGGGTCAAGCACGCTGCACAATGCACCAATAACAGGGTGTCGTATACTGTTTCTACGACACCCCTTTCGTTGCACCCAATAAAGTATCTGCACAAAGCCACGTGTTTGATCCCCCATGTGTCGCATTTTCTTTCTACGACACACCTTTAACTGTGCAGCTGCAAAATACCAGGTGTCCTCACCCTATTTTGTCGCCCATAATTAGTACGACTTTTATGTCGTATAAAATTTATACGACTCTTAAACAACCCCAGATAGTGTAATTTCCCACTAAACAACCCCACTTTTGTAAATTTGTTTCGTTACTACCCTATTACCAAACATTACCCGAGAATGACAGCCGATCATTGAATGTAAAATTCAGATTTTTATTGATTTGGTGATTCAAAGTGATTGTTTATTATATGTATGTTGTGCTACGAGTATTAGAATATATGAATTAATATGTATATATCCTTGTGGTACTCCTTCATTTAGGTTTGGTTAGTTACTTGCGCTACCACAAATCTGATTTTTGCCCTCTAAATGTTGTGTTAAACTATGACATATACACAATATTGTCTCAGGTGGGTGACTTCAGTGCAACAGATTATAATAGCATTTACGAGATAGAGGGCTTGGATGCAATTTTGAATTGCATTGGATATTGCTCTGATCCTCAATATATGTTAGAACACGCAGCCTCCCATCCTCATTTTAAACATTCTCTTCTAGTCCCCTACTTTCCTATCATCTCTCTCAAATTACTTTTATTTGTTTGGAGTGTAGTAATAATTTTGTGTCTTGTTGGTTGTACCATTAATTCATGATGCAGAGAAAAGAACAATTTTGATCCATTGGAATTTTCTTTGTGTCCAAGACTTTTTGGGCTCCTTTAGTTTTATATGTTAAAATTTATTAGGATATTTATAAAAACTCTATCAAAAATGATTTACATTATTATACTTTAAAATATGTTGTCAACTTTAAAAAATGATGTGAAGTTAGTTTTCTAAAACTAAATTTGACACTTAGAATTTCTCGGATAAATTATTTAGAAATTTAGAAATAAAAAAATAGAAAATGAGCATAAATTTCAAAAGATATAATCATTTTAAGTCAACAAACATTATCTAAGTGACATGCTCGAGAAGACTAAGTGATATAAACTTACTTTTGTCTCCCGTCATATGTTTAGAACACCCACTATCCAAGTACCAATGGGTGTTACTTGCCTTAAAACATACCTACAAAACAATTCAAGTTAGAGAGCTTGGTACCCATTTTATGTTGGGTCCTTGTAGGTTAGTTTGTAAAAATGTTCCTTTAGGAACCCATACTTTTCTCACCACTTTTGGTCCTAATCTTCTAATATTGCAATTATAAGAGTTATGACCTTTAAGACCACAATGGTTACATTTTACAAAAGGTGTAGATGATTTACAAGGTTGCACAAAGAAATTTTTGTAATGTTTATCTTTCTTATGAGCATGTGATCCTTGATTATAGCCTAGTCCCATTTTGTTAAACATACAACGTTGTTTTCCAAGAAGTGCATTTAAGTTATCTCTACCGTTGGTGAATTTTTCAAGCGTTGTATTTAGGTCTAGTACTTTCTTCTCAAGTATATCACATTTCCTAGCAAATTCACAAGGCTTTTTCTTGGAGCATGCTTGATCATTTATATTGTTTTTACCATTTGTAAACTTTTCTAGAGTTTTATTCAAGTCCAACACCTTAGTTTCTAGCATATCACATTTCTTTAAAAACTCACAAGGTTTGGTCCTAGAACATGTTTGAACATTTGCTAACTCTTCTTTTAAGGATTCATTTTCTTTACACACTTCTATGAGATGCATTTCTAGAGTATTACTAGTTTTTCTAGATAATTTAAGCTTATTAGAGACTTTGGTGAATTTATCATACAAATCATCAAGAACATCAAGTAATTCATCCTTTTCTAAGTCATGAAAGTTTACCTCATTTTCTTCATCTTGGTGATTGGCCATGAGGCAAAGATTTGCTTCTTCATTCTCGGATTCATCCGAACTACTCACCTCATTTTCATCCCATGCTATGTATGCTCTTCTTCTTTCTTTTCTTTCTTTGTTCTTCTTCTTTAGATTTGGACAATCCATTTTGAAGTGTCCTTCCTTACCACACTCAAAACAAGTAGGTGAAGTAGAATTTTCTTTGAGTTTAGATTTCTTACCTTGTGGTTTGAAGTTTCTTTGGAAGCGCTTGCTCTTCATTAGCTTTCCAAACCGTTTCACAAATAGGCTTAGTTCTTCATCCTCATCATCTTCACTTTCGATTTCATCTTTAACTATTGAAGTAGCTTTGAGAGCTAATCCTTTCTTCTTTGATGTCTTTTCTTCTTCTTCCGCTTGTCTTAGATCTTTCAACTCTTGTTCTTGCTCTTGTAATTTACCAAACAAGGTTGCAAGAGACATCTCATTTATGGTGGGAGATTGCTTGATGGCCGTAACAAGAGGTTGCCACTCCCTAGTAATACTTTTTAACACTTTGTGAATGAGCTCTTTGTTAGAGTAAGATTTACCAAGAGTAATGAGATGATTAATGATCAAAGTAAACCTTTTTTGAAGATCTAAGATAGCTTCATTTGGATTCATCCTAAAACTTTCATATTGGCTAGTTAAAGTGCTAATTTTTGAATCCTTAACATCATTGGTTCCTTCATGAGTTATTTGAAGGGTATCCCACATTTCTTTAGCCATTTTACATGTTATTACTCTAAAGAATTCATCGGAACCTAAAGCCGAAGTAATAAGATTTTTTGCCTTATAATCATATTGCACTTTCTTTTCTTCTTCACTAGACCAATTTTCCATAGGCTTTTCAACTTGTTTATCATCCACAATATGCATAGGTATAAAGGGACCATTTTTAATAGCATTCCATACTTTTAAGTCTATTGATTGCACAAAAATTTTCATTCTTGCTTTCCAAAAAGCATAACCCTCACCATTAAAAGCGGGAGGTCGATTTGTAGCACCACCCTCGGGAAACATGTTATATGAGGTTGAGGCCATTTGTTCTCTTGAAGCCGTTAAGCTTGATTTACCAAGAGTCAAGCTCTGATACCACTTGTTAACCAAGTGGCCTCAATTACTCAAGAGGGGGGGGTGAATTGAGTATTAAAAATTTTCTTTGGAATGCTCTTGAAATGATTCTTTTGTTGCTATGTTTATTTAGGATAATAAACTAGATTGCAAGTAACAACAAATAATTCACAAGACAAGCTAATAACAACTTAAAGAGTTTAGAAAGTGAATCAACTAAGTTACAAAGCAATTTATGGAACCTTAGAAAGATTGATTCAAGATTGTTGCTTAAGTCCAAGTTCAACAATGTTGTTCAAAAATGGTTTTCAACTTAATATATCATGCACTTAGTTCAATTAATGAAGCAATGAATTAAGCAAA